>CAUYRH010157589.1:0-11279 GCA_963574655.1 Perodicticus potto | reverse complement strand
GAATCCACAGAGAACTGAAACGTATTAGCAAGAAAAGAACAAGTGATCCCATCTCAGGGTGGGCAAAGGACTTGAAGAGAAACTTCTCTAAAGAAGACAGGTGCATGGCCTACAGACACATGAAAAAATGCTCACCATCCTTCATCATCAGAGAAATACAAATCAAAACTACTTTGAGATATCACCTAACTCCAGTAAGATTAGCCCACATAACAGATGACAGGCTTAAGAAAAAACCGCTATAGTGACAAACATCCCACAAAGCATCCATGGTAGACTATCAAAGGAGAAAGGAAGAAAAACATCTCACAAACCCAGAGAAAGATCACTGACTCTGAAAATATTCTTGAGGAAATCAGAAGACGTACTCACCTGTAAATTCCATGAGAGAGGGGACCAACTCTTGTTTGCTATTGTGTTTCTAGTATGAAAGCAGTGCTTGGCATGAAGTAAGCATACACTAACTATTAAACAAATTTGCATCTACGGTAGAGTGCAAAATAGACCACATTGTGAAAAGGACAGGAAAGGAAAAGAAAAAAATAAATTATGAAAAAGTAACAATGAAAAAAGAAAAATGAATGATAGATTGAGAGCAACCAAAATGCATGGGCAGAATGCAAATCCACAGGAAAGGCAATAAATACAGAACAATAAGGCAGAAAGTGCACGGTGTAACATTTCTGTAGGACTAAAAGTCAATTGGAAGAGATCAACTACACACTGTACATTTAGATTAAGTTTCAATTGAATTGGCCAAGAAGGTAACATAGTCAGAAATAGATACGGCTCAGCAGGAATCCCCTTGGTTTCCAGAGTTGCTAATGGAAATGTAGTGAAAAGATCCTCAAATTTGTCCCCTCTCTGTATCCCTAACCTTGCAATATGACATGATTAAGATGCAGGGTTGATTTCACTTGAACCTGGGATGGTCAGGTGACTTTGGCCAGTGGAACCTCAGCAATGTCTTGCAGTCAGGCTTGAAAAGTGCTTGTGCACTGGGGTTTACCCTCTCTTGCTGCTTTAAGAACCCTCAGGCATGAGACTCCAACATAAGACAGGCTATCAGGAAAACTCATCTCCTAGCTGATTTACCAGCTAACTGCAGCCACATGAGAAGAACTGCCCAGCTGAGCACAGTCCAAATTATTAACCTACAGAATCATGAGCTAATAAGTGATTGATGTTGTAAGGCACTGCATTTAGGA
The DNA here is from genome assembly GCA_963574655.1 of Perodicticus potto. Classification (NCBI taxonomy): domain Eukaryota; kingdom Metazoa; phylum Chordata; class Mammalia; order Primates; family Lorisidae; genus Perodicticus; species Perodicticus potto. The sequence goes on along the minus strand of CAUYRH010157589.1, from coordinate 10,071 downwards.
GTGGTTTATAGAGCAGGGAAAGCTATCTGGCCCAGCCGTAAACCATCTGACAGTAATATTCTGCCCAAGACCAGGGGCTTTGGATCTTACTTAACTCAGTTCCAGGGGCACTGCCTCCTCCTTATACATTTGGACTTAATCATCACTTCCAAAGAACTTGAACTAGTTATGTATTGGGAGGGAATGTTTATAATTAATTGGGAAGTCCATTTTCCCAAAACTTCCCTAAAAAGATGAGGAAAAAATAAGATGAAAGTTATCAGAGAGGCAAAATACAAATAAACATCAGAGATGATGTTGATCATTCATTCTTTCATCTATCTGTTAAACAATATATTTTTTGAGGGCCTAGAACATGTCAGGCTCTATAATTACATACCCAGGTACAGAGCTGTGAACAAAACTGACATGTTTTTATATAAGACCCACTGTTTTCATAGAACTTACTGTTTCAACATTGAAATCATTTGAGTTCCTGAAAAGATCAGGATACATGGATTGAAACCAATAACTGAGGCTACAATAGATGAAAATATTTATCAACTGAAAAACTTCCTAATTAAAACAGATAAAAAGGATGATCAAGGCAAAAACCATACCTAGATCATGTCAAAATTTTTGAGCTATAAGAATAAAGTGTCATAAATGTCTAGACATGGAAAAACAATATACATATACACAAATTATCTTTAAAATAATCAGCTTTGCCACAGATGTGGAAATTAATATAACAAAATCACAGAATTTTAGGGGGAAATGATACAACTCAAGAATTTCACACCTAAAAAAAGAATAGAAGAATACCCTCACAAATGTGTATAAACTCAGAAAACATACCAACCGAGCATGCTTCTTGAATAATTATCTAAAGCCATACTCAAAATCACAAGGAAGTTAAGAAACTTAAAATTGAAAACTACAGGGCTGGGAGAGAGCAGTGGTGAGTGATGAGAAGATGTAATAATGCCTTTTGCCCTTAAATTTGGCAACTAGATACATGCAGATTAAAGAATATTTTTGAGATACTTAAATGTTTTTGAAAAACTTAGATGAAAATCTATGAAATACTAACAAGAAAGTGGTAAAGTCAATACACCCTAAGACTAAGAATGAAAAAAACAAAGATACCCAAAGGATCAAGAAAGGAAATATCAGGAAAGCAGTAGGCTAATATTTAGTTTGTAACAATGGATGTAAATGGTTTTAACTTCCCCATGAGCCAACAAAGAGTGGAGACTGATCACAAAGCAAAATCTAATTACATACTGATTAAAAGATACACCTAAGACAAGTGAGTACAAAAAGCACAAATAAAAAGGTCAGCAAAGATGTATTAAAGAGATGCAAATAAAAAGAAAATAAAAGTTTAGATGTTAGTAGTAGACAAGGAAAAATTATCTCCATAACGAAGAATTAAAAAATAGTAAGAAGAAATTTATAAATAACTTTGACATTCCTCACAGTTGGTCAAAGAGGATTAAGGGAGACGAAAAATGAATGATGATATTGAGGAGCTTGATAATATACTTAATAAATTCTCTACTTTAGAGAAAATAACTTTCAAAAGGATAATGTCATAAACACGTCAAGTAAAAGTCATCACAGGTGTATTTTAGGAGGAATTTAAGTAAAACCAGATATTAATCATAAAGTCTTAGAAGTCATCCATTTTTAGCACTCTAGGAGGCCAAAGCAGGCCGATTGCTTGAGTTCAGGAGTTTGAGACCAGCCTGAGCAAGAGCAAGACCTTGTTTCTACTAAAAACTAGGCCAGGGTTGTCACAGGTGCTGGTAGTCTCAGCTACTTGGAAGGCTGACACAAGAGGATCACTTGAGCCTAAGAGTTTGAGGTTGCTGTGAGCTATGATGCCATACCTCTCTACTGAGGGTGACATAGTAAGACTCAGTCTCAAAAAAAAAAAGTCAACAATTTTGAAACTTAAAATTACTCCTAGAATTGTGGATCACAGAGAATATCAAAATATCTCTTTAGATTACTGAGCAATAAATAAAATAAGAATACAACATACCAAAAGTCATACGATGTAGCCAAAATGAAAATCATAGTGAAATTCATAGTTTTAAATATTTTATTAGTAAACACCAACAAACATGATAAATGAATGAAGTTCATAACTTAAAAAGCCAGTGAGACAATAGAAAAACGAGAAACAGTAATTAAATTGAAGATCTGGTTCTTCAGAACTACCTCAGGCAGAGGTAATTGAGAAAAAAGATATCACACATTAAGAATGCTGAAAGTGATTTAATGAATTATTTTTAAAAATTATAATAGAACATTTCGTATGTTTCTATGTTAACAACTGTAACCTCTAAATGAATTGAAATTCCAACAGGAAAATTAAAGTTACCAAACTTGGTTCCATAACAAATAGAAACAGCTCAATAATCTGGAAAAAAAAAATGAGAACTTTCAAAGGACTGTTCCTCCAATAGGCAGACACTAATTCTATCACATCTAAACAAGAGAGCTCATTCTATTCTATTTAAACTGTGCCTAAGCATGAGAAGGATAGAGGAATCTTGCTGATTAACATTATGAGATTACAGTTATCTCTGCCGGAAAAATTAAAAATGGCACACACACAAACAAAACTGTACTAATACCTTATGTTCAGAAATCATAAATAAAATACTCTCATGACACGGGGAGGCTCATTTCTGGTACACAGGGATGAATCCATGTTAGAAAACCTACAAGTAGAGAGATACCCTGTGTTCTCCAGTGCAATGACTACAAAGGTGCCCATTCACTCCAACAATTTATAAATATAATCCAGCCATTATCAAAATTCAACATAGGAAAACAAACTCAATAGTCAAGAAAATTGTTATATATGTGGCATCTACCACATACATGCCAAAATTATTAAAATCATGTAAAGATTACAGTACTGATATAGGAAATTGTTTGCATTAGCAAAATTAGGAAAAAACTAAATATTCAGTATTCTTTGCGAAGAATGCTTAAAACTTCTCCTCACTATACTCATGTATGAACAGTATGCTGTAATTAAAAGTTACTGAAGACCATAGGAAGGTGTTCAAGCCCTATTGGTAATTAAGAATAAAAATTTACAAGTAGGTCAAAAGGATGAATAGTTTTTTTAAAAAAGAATCTAATATAATATATACTGAATGCAAACAATGACTACTTCTCCATAATGGAATTGAGTAACTTCTAATTTTACTATTTAGGCTCTTCGGTTCTTCCCAAATTTTTCAAAAATGTTGATATCTTAAAAAATAAAAATGTTACTTAGTTTAAAGGTCAGATCTTCTAAAATCCAGTAGTCTGTTAATTTAAGTATATTTATCTAACACTGAAATGCATTTGAAATATTTATAAAGCAAATCTGAGCAATGTGCCAATCGAAAGCATCTGGATATGACTCACCAAAAAAAATTACTGTATGTCTGAAGGAAATATTAAAACAAATAACCCAGTACCACAGTGATTACACAGAACTGTATATATTCGGTCTGTGCACTGGACAGGAATTTTTCATTTCATACATCATTTACAGCTTGCTGCAGTGATTCTGCAAAATCAGTCCATACCATTAGCACACACAAAGAGAAACACCAACCTTCTCATTGTTGGAAAATTCAAGTGTTTGGGGGCATCAATGTGTGCTCACTCCAGTGCCTCATCTAGGCAGAGGTGGCTCTGCTAACCAGGATGACAAAGCCAGGTAACCACCAGCCAAAGACAGGGAACAAATGTCTGGGGTCCACCACATTGGCTTTCTAAAATCAAGCCTGGCTTGTGCTCATAGATATACTTAATTTTAAAAACTACTTGAAATAAATGAACACAAAATAGTGAAAGTCATAAGCCAATCCCTCCAGAGGGGCCTTTTTTTTTTTTTTAATGGGAACCAGCTCTGATTTCTAACATATTGTAATCAAGGTGTTTGATACCAGGCATCCAGTCTATTCAATACTTCATCAAAATGAGCGTCGGATGTATTCACCACTGTACCTAAGTCCCCGCTCTTTCTTAACAGTGTCACTACTTTCAAATCTGAGCATAGAAAAGTATACTTCCAAGGAAATATACAGTTTTGTCTTATATATATTCCAGGCAGCGAGAAGGCAGTTTAGTAGGATAATGGATGCTCTGAGGGTTGGAAGCAGTTTGTGCATTTGAAGAAGAGCATAGGCAGGGGTGTCCAACCTGTGGCTCACAGGCCACATGCCAATTTTTTTGAAGCTTCTTTTGTTTATCTGTGGTATCAGATATTACAACATTTATGCACAGACCTTTCCTCTGCTCATCGGCTTTTGTTAGTGTTTGTTTATTTAATCTGTGCCCCAAGACAACAAATTTTCCAATGTGCAGTAGAAATAAAAGGTTGGATGCCTGGATAGAGGCTCGGCACACATCAACTTGGTTCTGCCTCCAACAAGCCTTGACACTCACACTGTCTTCTTCTTCCTTTCTTTTTCCTTATACAACAATTTTCTGGCAAGTGAATTTGCCATTGAATCCGCCATATCCTCACATCTAGCTACAGCCAGGGAAAAGAATTCCAACAAACAGCATCCTGTTTCCCTCATCGCTGCGCTTCATTCATTTCTAGAACAATGAGGATCCAGAGTCTTGCTCAGTCTCCACAAGGGGCACAAGGATGAGCCATCCACAGAGCACTTACCAAGACCAGCCATAAATAAGCCGGTGCCGTTGTTATAAATCATGAGCATTTCACAGCTCATGATTTATGATGACAGCACCTACCTTAGAAATTGGGACTGTTCCTGACTAAAAACAGAACAAAATCTTTAGCAACTGGATTCATTTTCTTAGGACCAACTACCAACTAGTTAGTAAGCACAACATTTTAGTGAGCAGAGGACGTCAGAGCTCTTGTGACCAAAGTCAAACTCATGGGACAATATCAGAAAGATACACAAGCATTTTGAAAATAAAGCCATCTAAAGTTTAAGTTGCTCATTTTTACACGACGTGTACTCCAAATCATGTCCCAGAGATCAGACAGGTGAACATCCTCCTTGCCGAAATCAACCTTCAACTACTTTAAATAAAATAAAACACTCAGAATGGTAACTTCCGGAGCACACCAATTGGGATATGTCTACATACCAATGTAAGACTTCTTTGACTTAATCTTCTTTGGCTTTCAGAAGAATTCGAAGTAATCCAGAAGCCTGTAAATATGAAAAAAAAGGAGGGAAGGTTTAAGGAAAAGATCTAGAAAATGTAACAATCAAAATGATCTAGGGGAATTGAGAGTTGTAATATGAGTCATTGGCTAAAAATGAGGCCTATTCTGAATGGGAAGTTGATTGAAAAAAAAAAAAAATCTTCAAAGCCATAGGGGGCGGGCTAGACTGAAAGCTGACAGTGTTAGCACATCTCAAATCGGCAGGACTGTTTCCCCTCCCTGCCCAAGAAAGTGGTAGGAGATGACAATAGAAATTTATTTCACGTTGAACCATAAATTACAAATGATGGTTACATTTTAATTTATCATTAAATGCTATTTGGGAAAAGACTGAAAGGCATTTGTGATTTTTCTCATCAGTCTCCAATCTGGGAAAAGGATAAAGAAAGTGGCAGGAAATGTGTTCTCTAACAATAGTTAGAGAAGGTGTCTAAGTTGAGGATGAAACTCAGGGGTAGGAGTATATCGTGTAAAGTGCCTAATTGTTAACACCAAATTTTAATACAAAAATGGCAAATCATGAACTATAGCCATTTAGTAAGAGATTTGGATTTAAGTGTGCCTTTGTCTCATTTGTGTGTGTCTGTGGGAATAAGAGCCTCATATTGTTTGGAAACCAATTTCGTTGTCATATCACCACCAGAATCCAGGGATAGGATGACTCAGAGCATGGGTGAAAGACATTGTGTGGGCAGCGCCTGTGGCTCAAAGGAGTAGGGTGCTCGCCCCATATACAGGAGGTGGTGCGTTCAAACCTGGCCCCAGTCAAAACAAAAAAAAACTGCAAAAAAAAAGACACTGTGCATAGAGAGTGAACACCAAGGAAGGGATAGAAAGCCCATCGATATAGCAAGCACAGCACAAGCACAAACTGACTAGAAAGATTTGAGTTATTTTACACAGATGTTAGGCCAGAATTAGAATACCCCTTAGTCAATGTCTAGTCTTAGAGGAGAGAATAACTTCTTAACCATTGAAGTAAAGAATTGAGAGCTAAGATACTCAATGATGGCAGAAGATGGTTGCATAAGCATCTTGCCATTATTTCCAAACTGTAAGTGGTGTGCAAGGTAAAGGAGCATGGAAGAAAAGGCATTTTACTAGGAAACCATTGTTGTTTTAGAAAAGTGATAAATAGCGATTGATCCAACCACTGGCTGCTCTATAAGCCAGATTGAAGACTCAGTCTCCAAAATGAAGGCAGGGGTATCTTGTCAAAGAAATGAAACAGGCCTAGAGGAAATTTTTAAAGTAAAATGTGAACCTTAAGAGAGTTGTTTCATTAAAACTTGAGTTACTGAAAACATGGGGAGATTACGATTAGGAAGGATAGGACTAACTAAAAATGGGGAGAGCACCAAAAAGTAAAGAATGAGATTCAACTCACTCGGTCAGGAGTCTGGAGCTGGCAGAGACTTGGGCTCTGGTTAGTGTTTCTATAAAGGCCACTGTAGAGGAGCAAACAGCTTGGTAAGGGCTAAGCCAAGTTACTATCATATAATGTATGTTTCCTAAGATAGGGAGTGTCCTAAGATAGGTACCTAAGCCTCTTTTCTGGACTTCATATCCCATGCTTCCTGCCATGTACAAACTGCACTCAAAGTCAAGGTTTTGGGTTACAAGGCACACAGGAATATTGCTTTGGGAAAAGATTATTCAAAAATGAAGTAATGTTTTAAAAGAAAATTCAAATCCATGTCCCTTGAAGTGGTCATAAAGAATGTCACCATCTAGGCAATTCGTAATTCATGTAGTCCATGCTGACTTAAATGGAAGGTGAGTAACAACTGCATGATTTGGGGAGACAGGCTACACACCACAGCCAGCCAACATCGTTCCCCTCACAGGTGTCTTTTATTATCCTTCATCTAGTACACACATAGTGTTTATTAAAATGTTGTTCTATTCTGAAACCACCAAGGATGTGAATGATGGGTGTGTGTACGATACCACTGACTCATGAAATATTAAGACAAGCTCAAAGCCCATTCCCTTCCCTCTCAGATTTCCAGAGGCTGAGCTGGGGAGAGCAGAGGGTGTGTGTATGCATGCAATCAGGTTGATAATCACTGATAAACAAGATCTAATCAGAGTCTTAAGCCATGACATAAACTTTTGTAAATATGTGGATATAGTTTGATTGAAAGTAAACACTTTATTTTCCTAAGTGGTTTTTACTGGGTTCACACTGTCCCAAATTCTCTGGGTAATTTTACAACTTTCTACCAAAGCCATCAAGCTAACCATATGACATGGTTCAGGGATTTTAAGTGACTCATCATCTCCCTTTGCAGCAAAGGACAGAGAAAGAAGCATGCCATGAAGCCTCAGAGTGTCTAGAGAGGGAATTAAAACTTTTTTCTGAAAAGGGCCTTGTAGTAAATATTTCTTCTCTCTGGGCCATATGTATGTGCTGGAATACTCATCTCTGCCCTCATAGCAGGAAAACAGTGGCTGTGTTCCAATAAAACTTTATTTCAGAAACATGAGGAGAGCCAGATTTAACTCACAGGCTATTGTTTGCCAATCCAGGTACCAGCGGTTCATTAACATAGTTATTTTGATTATATTTTATGTGGCCACATGTGATGACATGAACTTTAAGAGAGAATAAGGCTAGAGAAACAAAAGGAAAATCAAAATAAGAAATTAAGACAGAGTCCTGTACAGTTGTTAGAATGCTCTGAGCATCGTAGGAGTCAAAACAGAGAGCAAAGTAGATGTTGGATTAAAACAGAATAATCGCTGCTCAGAGATATCCAGATCCTGATCCCCCAAACACACGAATATATTAGGTTACCTAATAATGGGGATTGAAGGTTGCAGGTAAAATTAAGATTTCTAATCAGCTGACTTTAAAATAAGGAGATTATCCCAGATTATCTGGGTGGGCCCCTGTGATCACAAGTGTCCTTTAAAGGCAGAGGCAGAAGAGGACAGGAGTTGGAATCATGAAAAGCTGGACAAGCTTTTACTAACTTTGCAAATGGAAGAGGCTACAAACCAAGGAATGTAGGTGGCCTCCTGAAGCTGGAAAAGGTAAGAAAATAAATTCTCCCTTAGAGCCTCCACAAAGGACCATAGCCCTTAAAACCTCTTAATTTTATCCTATTGAAACTCTTCTCAGATTTTTCTGACATAAAAACTGGAAGATGATATATTTGTGTTGTTTTAGGACACTGAGTTTGTGGAAATTTGCTACAGCAGCCATGGCAAGCTAATAGACTATAGGTCCATTATATAAAGTAGATATTGTCTTGTGGATATTTATAACAGGCCTATTATGTGATAATGTGGATTACATACTCAACAAGATGCCCACAGTGAATATAATGGTGAGTTCCCTGTTCCTCTTGCTTAAAACATCCCTTCCAGGTAGGCTGATAGCAAATCACAGAACAGAAAATCCCCTACATGGAGGCAACACCATGAAATCCAGGCACATTGTTCTCTAAGAGTTTGGCTTCACATGAGACTAAAACTTCGAATATCTAGGGTACCACTCTCTGAAGTGTGGGATGTTGTTATGCATCAGAAGAAAAAGAAATGTGCTCACATATGTGTAAGAAAAGATGGGCTTAAGCAAAATTAAATGGTTGCATTTGAATCTTTAATATATGGAGTAAATGAAAATTCACTTATGTGAATCCCTGGGAACATAAGAATATATTCACATCTTTTTCTTTCCCTGGAATATCATGAGTTTAGTGTCCTATATAACGTATTTTGGAAGACTTGGGCCTACAGAGATGAATAAACTCAACTTCTCTTGGAGAATTCTTGCCCTTTCTCTAGGATGTTAAGGAAATACATGCCCAAAGAAGTTAAGTGATTGGTCTCTAGGGCTGCCCTGTATGATCAGTGCATAAGAGTTTCAGCCTCTCAATCATAATGCAGGCTGTGCTCCCTCTGGTTAGGCTTTAGAGGTACTCATGGTACTAACTGTAAAAGCAAGCATTCCTGGACTTAACGTGTGAGACACACTAGACTAACCATTAAGTTTGTAGTTACATGTTCCTGGATGGACTCAAAAGTCTATCTACGGGTGTTCCAAAGTCCACAGCCTTATCACAAAGGAAAGTAGCACAACTCAGCCAAGTTATTTGGGGTAGGTTGGCCTTGGTTTACCCTCTTCTCACCATCCTTGCCAGGACAGAACCTGTCTGTGCCCCTGCAAGGAGGAGGAACTTAATTGGCAGCACCACCATTTATAGAGGGAGTGAGAAAGAAAATAAGAGAGACATACTATGTCTTTTCCTTTAGGTCACATTTTTTATTTTAAAAAGTTTTCAAACTACTGGGTCATTTATTATTAGATGAATGTATACCAAGTGTTAAATGTGGAGGAATAAAAGCTAAGTTACAAAATGGCCCCGCCCTGTATTTTCCATTGGTGTACATCAGAAAGAGAAGTATCATCATTAGCATCCTGTTAAGATTTAGTAACTCTTAATACTGAATGAAGATCACTCTTTTCTTCATCCCCACATTTCTACAATATTTGCTTTGTCTCCTCCAACATGTGAGCACACAGTGAGAAGGCACTACCTATGAAGCAGAGAGAAGGACCTTGTCTAAAGGTCCCTCTGCGGGTGTTAAAGTTATAGGAGTCGATTCCTGCATACATCATTCAACCCTCCATCTTCTACGGAGGCAGGCAATGAAGACAGCCAACCACAAACCACCTACACTTGTGAGCCCAAAGAAAGTTTGAAGTTATTATTTAGGAAACAGCAAGAAAAATCCTAATATGGTTTTCTTCTAGCATCACTGAATAAGGGCTTCTGACCTGACGCTCTTCAACCTTTGCGTATTACTGATTATACTAATCAGATTTATGTTTTCCAGAAATGTCATCAAGC
>CAUYRH010157583.1:0-49661 GCA_963574655.1 Perodicticus potto | reverse complement strand
TGTACGTGGCTGGCGCCTTAGCCCATTGAGCCACAGGTGCCAAGCCCAAATTCATATAGAAATGCTAACATTTTCTTTCTTTCTTTCTTTCTTTTTTTTTTTTTAAGAGACAGAGTCTCACTTTGTTGCCCTCGGTAAAGTACCGTAGTGTCACAGCTCACAGCAACCTCCAACTCCTGGGCTTAGGCAATTCTCTTGCCTCAGCCTCCCAAGTAGCTGGGACTACAGGTGCCCGCCACAACGCCTGGCTATTTTTTTTTTGTTGCAGTTGGCCTGGGCCAGGTTCAAACCTGCCACCCTTGGTATATGGGGCCAGAGCCCTACCCACTGAGCCACAGGCACCACCCTAGATTTCCAAATAGCAGGGTTTTTTGTCATGATGGGTCATTTCCCTGAAGTTTGTATTTCCAAAGGGTAACTATTAGATTCTAGAGGAGACAGCATAGAAAATTCACATCACAAAGGAACAGAGAAAGAATGCAAATTTGGGGAGCACATGGTCTATTCTTAGAGGTCAATCTTATGAAGGCTGTGAACTAAATTTTAGGTGAGCGACTGAGGAGACACCTAGTGGCTATCTGCCTTCAAAGCCCATATAAGTAGACAAAATACTGTTTCTAGGCTCGGCGCCTGTGGCTCCACGGGCTAAGGCGCCAGCCACGTACACCTGAGCTGGCGGGTTCATATCCAGCCCTGGCTCGCCAAACAACAATGACGGCTGCAACCAAAAAATGGCCGGGCATTGTGGCGGGTGCCTGTAGTCCCAGCTACTTGGGAGGCGGAGGCAGGAGACTCACTGGAACCCAGGAATTGGAGGTTGCTGTGAGCTGTAATGCCATGGCACTCTATCCAGGGTGACAGCTGGGGGCTCTGTCTCAAAAAAAAAAAAAAATACTGTTTCTAAATAATTGGTGGATGGGTGGGGGGTTTGTGTGTTTTTGTTTCTTTGTTTGTTTGTGTTTAAGCCTCAGGTGGTTGTTTCGGGGGTTACTGAGTCCCTCGAGAGCCTGGGAAGCTAAAGTTCAAGTAACTGAGGTACCGAAGAGGGATAGGAGAAAGGAGACATTATCAGGAATTCAGAGGACCCAAATGGAAGACCATGGCTGGCAAAAGAAAGGCAGAAGCAAATGGAAAGAAGTCAATAAAGTTCCAGCGAGAGGGAGATGGACAGAGTTGACAGAGAACATAGAGATATGGCAATAGTTTCAGGTGGGGGCTGTGTTCATAAACTGAGAAGTTTCCATGGGAGAAACAGGATTCAACAGAGAAAACAGAGATGCCTTAAACATATATATAATATTCATGTTTTGAATATTGGCTTTTAATTAAGTTGACTTCTGACCTTTAGCTCTTAAAAAAACCACAAACTTTCAAATAACTTTTTTTATCTTTTAAACCAAAGGTGGTTGTCAAGTAACTCAGAACCAAAACTAGTAAGCCTTTTATGACTTACTGGTCGCTTTTAATCATGGTTGAAAGAGACATCCTCAAAATGAGAGTGTAAAAAGATTCATTCTTGGCTCACACCTGTAATCCTAGCACTCTGGGGGTGGATTGCCTGAACTCATTGGTTCAAGACCAGCCTAAGCTAGAGTGAGACGCCGCCTCTAAAAATAGCCGTTGTGGCTGGCGTCTGTAGTCCCAGTTACTCGGGAGGCTGAGGCAAGAGTATCACTTGAGCCCAAGAATCTGAGGGCGGTGCCTGTGGCTCATCGAGTAGGGCACTGGCCCCGTATACTGAAGGTGGTGGGTTCAAACCTTGCCTCGGCCGAACTGCAAAACAGAAAAATAGCTGGGCGTTGTGGCGGGTGCTTGTAGTCCCAGCTGCTTGGGAGGCTGAGGCAGGAGAATCGCCTAAGCCCAGGAGTTGGAGGTTGCTGTGAGCGGTGTGATGCCATGGCACTCCACTGAGGGTGATAAAGTGAGACCCCTATGTCTCTACAAAAAAAAAAAAAAAAAAAAATCTCAGATTGCTGTAAGTCATGACGCCACGGCACTGTACTGAGTATGGCAAAATGAGACTGTATAAAAAAATTGTTTTTTCATTCTTTCCAAAATCCATAACAACGCCAAAGATAGCCAAAGGAAAGCAAAGACCTTTATCTTTAACTACCTAACAGTTGGTTAAGGGTGGTGTTTGTTTGTTTGTTTTTGAGGCAGAGTCTCACTTTGTTGCCTTCCGTAGAGTGCCATGGTGTCACAGCTCACAGCAACCTCAAATTCTTGGGCTCAAAGCAATTTTCTTGCCTCAGCCTCCAAAGTACCTGGGACTACAGGTGTCCACCACAACACCCAGCTATTTTTAGAGACGGGGGTCTTGCTCTTGCTCAGGCTGGTCTTGAATGCCTGAGCTCAAGCAATCCACTTGCCTCGGCCTCCCAGAGTGGTCAGACTATAGACGTGAGCCATGCCTCACAAAGATGGTGTTTGTGAAAAATGTCTCTGGTTTCCCAGGAAATGTCAGACAACTTCAGTCACCTGCCCATTAATCTTGGACACCAAATTGGGGTTATTGGGATGGGACTTTCCCAGCATTAACCAAGCAATGAAAGTTAAAATGAGAAAAGCCCCTTGTAGACTGGGATGTCTTATTAAGAGTAGACAGTCATGGGCAGCGCCTATGGCTCAGTGGGTAGGGCGCTGGTCCCATATACTGAAGGTGGTGGGTTCAAACCCAGCCCCAGCCGAACTGCAACAACAACAACAAAAAAATGGCCCGGCATTGTGGCAGGCACCTGTAATCCCAGCTACTTGGGAGGCTGAGGCAAGAGAATCCCTTAAACCCAGGATCTGGAGGTTGCTGTGAGCAGTGTGATGCCACGGCACTGTACCAAGGGGGACAAAGTGAGACTCTGTCTCCACAAAAAAAAAAAAAGTAAACAGTCATGGAGAAATATGATTAGACAAAGGTAGTATGACCTAATGGTCACAAACTGGGAGGAACTTAGCAGTTTGTTCAGATTCTACTTGGTGACCTTGTGTCATCAAGAACAAGGATGTTTCCTTCCTCTTGGTATACAGAGGATACCTCTGGAATGAGGGTGTTGTAACCTACTTCAGAAGGAGAGAGGAATAAAATCAGAGGTCTTATGGCCTGCTTCAGGGAAGGAGGGAGAGGGTCAGTTCCTACTGTTTTCCCAAATGCCAAGGTGCCATACTTTGGAGTAGTGTGTGAAAGGTAGGAGGCTAGTTAAGGAGATACAAAAATACATTATCATAAATCACCCTCTCTTAGTAACAACCAGTAAGCTTTCCCATTCACAGTATAACAAAGACACCCAAATTCATCAAATCATACATATTAAATACATGCAGTTCTTTGTACATCAGTTATATCTCAATAAAACTGTTTAAAATGACAAAAACAAATTCTCCAACAAAAGGGAGAGGCAGGGATAGAGCAGGTAGGTAAGTAGGCAAAGAAACAGACGTATAAATATAGGGATAGTCAGGCAAACAAGACCACAGTTCAAATGTGGGAGGTGAGAAGTCACTATAGACTCACTGTTGAATGTGAATTAATGTGTGTGTTCCTCAGACACACACATGTGCTCACTCACACGCAAGCATGACTCAAAATTTTCTTCCCTGGTTTAAAAACTCAACCCCCTTTTTTCACTACAATGGCCCCAAATGGGACATAGAAGGAAAAGATGCATGTGCATTAGGAGGATAAGAATCAAGCTGAAGTGATAAAAACTTCAGTGAAAGAAGGGAAACCAGAGGGGGAATAACGTAGGAAGGGCTGGAAGTAGGTGGAGGGTGTAAGGGGAGTGATCTTGAGGTGAAAGGAGGAAAGGAGGTAAATGCAGTGGTGATGGAGGGACAAATAGGCAAGAAAACCTTTCTGGCTCAGCAGCTAAGGCGCCGACCACATACACCGGAGGTGGTGGGTTGGAACCCATCCGGGCCCGCCAAACAACAATGACGACTACAACCAAAAACTAGCCGGGTGTTGTGGTGGGCGCCTGTAGTCCCAGCTACTTGGGAGGCTGAGGCAAGAGAATCACTTAAGCCCAAGAGTTGGAGGTTGCTGTGAGCTGTGATGCCACAGCACTCTACCAAGGGCAATATAGTGAGACTCTGTCTCAAAAAAAAAGAAAAAAAGAAAAAAGAAAAAGAAAGAAAACCTACTTTCTTCCATCTGGTAACTTAATCTCTATTGAACAGTATGTGGAAAATAATAGGCATTAGATAAATATTTACTGAGCTGAAGAACAAAATCAAGGAGTATGAGGGAGACAGGATCACACAGGGTTCGGTATGTGTGTAGGAGTAACCACTAACCATTTACCAAGTTTTACCATAAGCCATACTCTCTGCTAAGCACTTTCCATGTATTATCACTCTAAATCCTCACCAACTTTCTATGAAGTAATTGTTAGTATCCCCATTAAATAGATGAAGAAACTGAGGATCAGACAGTTTAAGTAACTCATCCAGGGTCACATAGATAGTAAGTGGCAGAGTCAGAATTTGAATTTCGACTTGTCTGACTTCAAGATCAGTATTTCTCACCACTATATTAAATGTATTCCTCTTTGAGTCAGGGTAGGCCTATTCCCCCCAGCCCACTCTGCCACCCCAAACACATAGAAGTTTAGAGGGGCCCCGAAGGACCTAATCTCAAACTTCACCTATCAACAAGGAAAGCACCAAGACAGGAGGGACGGGGACAGGCTCCCGGGCTGAGGAGGGCCCACATTAAAGCCTCATCTTCAACAACACAAAGAAAAACAATTTGAAACTTAATCATCTCCCAGAATTATGATCCCTCCCCACAGCGGGGAGCACATTAGCAGAGCTGAGAAATGATAATTCAGCAGCCCCCAACCCAGCAGGGAAGGAAAAAAGAGGAGGGAGGAAAGAGAGGAAAACAGAAACAGAAGCACAGGGAGAGATGGGGGAGGGGCGAGGCAGGGCCTGACCTCGGTTTTTTTTTTCTGCCCAAGGCTGAGACAGGGTTCCAGGGGAGTGATCTGGTGGCACTTGACCCTTCAATTCTGCTCAAATGGGAAAGGGGTTATGTTGCCCCCAGGTCAGCTCTCAGCACCGATGGATCCCCACATCCGGAGCGGCATCCAAGCCCACCCAGACCAGGTGTGGTTTAGTAGTCTTAGCCTGAGTGAGGAAGAGCTCTCGAGCCACCAGGGCTGGCTCAGAGCGCCTCCTGGTCCGTTGACACCTAGACGAATCAGCGGTCCGTCAGGACTCGAAGTGCTGGACAGCTCCCGGTCCCAGGCGTGGTTCTCCGGAGTGCACCCGAGGGGTGGAGCGAGGCTTCCCCAGCGCCGCAGCTGTCCCCACCCTCAGCAGAAGCGCGAAGGCTGCTGGGAGCTCCCGGGGAAAGGGCTGGGGTCATGAAAGGGTCCTGATGGAGATCTGGTGGCGACTTGAGACTGGAGCCCTGGGGGCAACTTCTCCAGACGCATTCCTTCCTTCTGAGTCGAGACCCCCTCACTCCTCACACCACCCCCCGCCAGGGACAATGGAGCCTTCAGCCCCCAGAGATGAATGGGGCCTTTGAGAGCTGCACGCTACGGGGTCAGCGGCGGCCACCGGGTTCCCCAGGCTGCCCAGCGGTCCCGATCATGAAGCCGCTGGGCTGGGGAGGGAGGGGAGCTTGCAGAGTAGGGTAGGTATCCTAAGGTCCCTCTCTTTACCCCATCTCCCATACATACAGTCCTGCAGTAGAGATTTATCCCTGATCAGGCAGTTTCTGGTAAAGACAGATTTTAAGGAGGTGGAGAGGGAGGAAATCCCCTCCCTTTGCCAGGAGAGGGGACAGTTTTATGTCCTCTTCTCAGGAGGCAGCAGAACAAACTGTATAGGGAAGAAGCTTTTGCTGCCTCTTGCCTCCCCTCTCCCCCCGCCCAAATCAGGGTCTTAGCCTCTGTTTAGGTGGGGGAATTTGCTCCTTCTGTCAGTGACCCTGTTCCTTCATTTGGGGGGCTGCCCCTGAGGCCTGGTCCCTCCTTCCCGCTCCCATTTCCCCTCCCCTTCCCGCACTGCACAACCTACTCGGTTTCTATGGAAACGAGCTGGGAAGGCTCTGCCAGGAGGCCAAGGCCACTACTGCTCTTGAGGGGAGGAGGGTAGAAATTGAAAGTGAGGAGCAGGAGGTGAGTTCTAGCCACTCCCAGAGAGTGATGGAGAACCATGATTTTTGCTGTTGGGATGAGGCAGCAGGAAGAGGGGACAGCGATGCAATTGAATGATGTGATTGAGACAGACTTGAGGGGCTCCTTATGCTTCCAATTCCCATTGCTCAGGACATTTAGACAAGACCCCTCAGAGGGGAAATTAGTGGGCAAAGAAGGAAAGGAGACATAATACCAAGAACTGTGCCCCTTCTTACCTCACATAGGCTCTACCCTTACCCCCTTCCTGAGGACATGCCCACTTGAGAGGAGACCTCCAGAGAACCTGAAGGCTCCCAAGAAATAGGAGGGGAAATAGAGTGGGGTGTGAGTGTTCAGGGATGCTTAGGAATTTCTCCTAGGAAGATGGAGCTAAAGGTGGCCAGAAGCCTAGGACCATTAGGTACTTTTATGGTCCCCTTCTCTAGCACCTCCACTAAGGAGCGGTGGCAGCTGGCAGCTTCCTTCCCTCTGTTCATCCCATGAGGATGTTGGGCTTTGAGAAGAGGAAAATAGAAGTGGCCAAATGGGGATGGCAGAGAAGGGGTAATAAGCCTAAGGCAGGGAGGGCCAGAAGAATGGTGAGTGGTTGAGGGTAGATGTTTGTGGCGAGGGGAGACAGGTAGACAGCTTCTTAAAAGTGAATCCCAGCCTTTATTTTCTCCCAATGCTCCCCCCTCAGGCAAAGCTGCCCCACACAGCAGGGGACTAATGGATATCTAAATCTTGGTAGATTATGCTTGGGAAGGGGCCTCCCAGGTTATCAGAAGGCTGTACAAAGCTTCCCTGGGGAAGACTGGGAAGGTCCCCTGGGAGCCTAGGGTTTCCTGGATCTGAGCCTTTGGCTCTCCCTTGGCCATAGCCCCCAGCACAGGCGTCTTGGTGTTTGCTTATTTTGGTTATTTTTTGATCAGATATTTTGGCACTATGCACACTGCCTCCTGTTGCCATGGCAGCCGTGACAGGGGCTGAGGCACCGTGAGAAAAATACCAAAATTAATGAGTGAGCGAAAGTGCAGCCGAGAGAAAAACAAGGTTAAAAAAAGAGTTAAAACAGTAATGAAAACAGGCTTCCCAGCTCCACAGCAGAGCAGCTGCTGAGGCCTCCCCAGAGCAGCAGCCCCCGCCCAGCCTAGGGCTCCTGGCATCTCCCAGACCTCAACAGAGGACTCACTCGCCTTCTCCCACCCAGCCAGTCACAGACCGAGCAACAGCCACTCGGGGTCCAACAGCAGATCAGCTCCCATCTCAGGTAACATCCTGCCTCTCAGAACAGCATCCCAGGCAATAGCTTCTCATCTCCTAGATAATGGAGTCTCAGCTACAGCCCCCACAAAATGTAGTCCAGCTAAATCACCAGGAAATGGCCTCCCAGCTACACCCAAGCTTCAGAGCCATAGCTGCAGGCACCTCAGCATCCCAGCTAGAGTCCTGCACACAGTAACAGCCCAGACACAATCCTGGGCAACAGCATCTTAGCTATAGCCAATCCTCAATATGCTGTCATCACAGCTACAGCTTCAGGACCAATAGCATCCCAGCTACAGTCTTATATACAACAGTAGCTCTGCTCTTATCCCAGGTAACAGCCTGCTTCCCAGGTATAGGCTCTTAGCAACAGGCTCTCCTCTCTCAGGACTGGTTAATAGATCCAGCTATACCCCCACCTACATCATATTAAAAAGGAACAGCTTATCAGCTATAGCCAGTGTCAGTATGCCAGCTTCAATCCTATAGCTACAGGCCCAGCAGCATTTCAGTTAAATGAACCTCCCTCAACCTCCCCACCACACACATATGCACAGATTAGCAATAGTCTCTTGAGTGATTTGACTGTCTCTAGCTATAGCCTAGGCACACTAGATTCACAACTTTGCTATAATGCCGAATTCAGGAACACTAGCTTTATATTACAGTTCCAGACCTTACAGCATCCTAGCCATCTTAGCCACAGCCCATCCCAGGCACACAAATAACATAGCAAGCATACCAACTACTCCCATACCTAACATCACCCAGCCTCCAATCCCTGGCCAGTCTCAGTTGGCACTCAAGCGCCATCAGTTTTAGTAGCTTCCCTCAATGTTCCACTTGCCAAGCAGGTCCTCCTCACAGTTTGGTATGGGGCCAAGAGCCTGACTTCTGTCCTCTTCAGAAGCTACTTCCCTTGCTCTACAATCATCTTCTTCCCAATCCCTGTCCTCTTGTCTGCCCTCTTTCCTGCAGAGAACAGGTCTCAGTTGCCCTATCTGTATTGCCCTCATCTCAGGTCTTCACAGAGCCCAGCCTGGTAGCTGGGATAAGAGGGAATGGGTAGCAGGAAAAGGGTAGACACATTCTGGTGTTGCTGCTGTGGCCCAGTTGTGCTCCTACTACTTGGTGCAGAATTTGGGTTTGAGGTGGTGGAGCAGGGAGGATAGAGGAGAACATCTGGGAGATTAGCATTTCCTGCCCTGCTCTGCGGCTGCCGATGCTGCTCAGCCCTGAGCAAGGGAAGAGAACAGAGGAGCCTTTGAATGGCTCCCAGCAAGCAGACCGGGGAGGGTTTGCTGCATTGGGCAGCAGGCACATGCTGGGGGCAGGGAGACTAGGGCAGCTCCTCTGTGGAAGATTTCTCCTCTCTGGGCCACTGATTCCCTCCTCAGAGCTGTGCTCAATGATGGGAAGAGTATAAGCTTTGCAGGGGACAGAGAGAAGTCACTTACAGGACAGACCCTCCTTTCACCAGTTTATCCCATCTCCCATACAGACCTCCCTATCTGGGTTCCTGGGGCTGAGGGTTAGATCGGAGCCCAGGCCAGAAAAGGAATCTAGTTCAGGGGATGCTGCTCTGGGAGAGTTCTTGGGCATTCCTTATTTGCTCCTTCGCTAGCCAGAGATCCCACTCTAAAGAGTATCCCAGACAGAGAGGCCAGGGTTCCGAAGAGTAGAAAGGAGAAGATCTCAGATAAGGCATAATAGGAAGGAGAGTGGTAGGTACTGGGAAATAGGGGAAGACCCGGATGAGGAGTCAGAGGTTATGGCAAATGAAGGCCCAGCGACCAGTCATCCATAATCAGGACCTTTGCATACCCAGCACCAGGCCTTGCTAGCGACAACCTTCCTCATTCTTCTGACCTAGAACACCATGCCTTGACCTATAGGTTAGTAAGGCTGGAGGTTCTATTGAACCGAGGCGCTCGGCAGCCTTGTCTACCAAGCCCTGAGCGCAGGGGAGTTCCCAAGCTGCTTAGAGACCTCTAGGTGGCGCCAGACAGCCGGAGCTGAAAGAGAGAAACCGAGTATTGGTGTGTTGAGACACTGCGTGTGACAACGTGTGTGAGTCGGTGAGTGTGTGATAGGGAGCGTGTGGCACTGCGAAGACGTATGACACACACCGTGACACTGAGCGGACTCGCGGGTCAGAAACCTCTGTGACTTTGTGAATATGTACATGTCACAGGTAAGGCGTGTGGCCATAGGACTACGCCGCCCTTGAGGGCAGGTGATTAGAGGACCCTGGAATAGCCTGAGCTCAGGCGCATCACTCCATCCTCACACTTGTATATTTCCTCTATCCTCACTCTACAGCCTCCAGCTCCCATTGCCCTCTTCCTCCCGCGGTCCCCTCCATAGCCCCACCCCCACTGCTTGCTGCGGCCACCGAAGCTGACCGCTCTGCGGCTTAGGCCAGAGGGGGAGGGGGAGACTTCCCCGGAGCGCAGAGGGAAGGGAGGGCCGCACGAGGTGATCTGGGGGTCTAGGCAAGAGGAGGGTAGATCTGAAGGAGCAGGTACCCAGGGAAGAAGGCACTGGAGGAGTCACTTCCCCGGCCTCCATTTCCCAGGGGGCAGAGTGGAGGACAGGTGTTTGAGTAGGGTAAGGAGGGGATTCAGGAGGGGTCTAGATGGAGGTTGGGTGGGGATAAGTGCAAGGTGAAGAGCAGAGGAAGGGGACTGCCTATGTATCCGGGTCTCGGGTAGTGGGGAGATGGCAAAGGAGTGGGTCACCGCTTTGGGTAGTGGTGCTCTGGGTCCCCTCCCAACGGGACCAGAGCAATCCGGAGCTCCACCTCCCGGCCGGAGGGGGGGTGGGGGGGCGGAGAGGCGGGCGGGCCGGGAGGGAGGGGGGAGGGAGGGGGCGGGCCGGTCTGTGCGCTCCGCTCGCTGCTGGCTCCGCCGCCGCCGCCGCCACTGCTGCCGCCTCACACACTCCGGGAGCTGGAGCGCGGCGCGGACGCAAAGCCGCCGGGCTGCTGCGCCCAGAGCCAGCCAGAGCCAGAGCCCGAACCGCAGCGCCAGCCCCAGCGGTGCCGAGCCGCAGCCCGGGCCGGGGCCGGCGGCGGCTCATGGACAACGGGGCCGGCAACCAGCGCTGCCCCAAAGCGGGTAAGAATCCGGCGACTGTAGAGGCGGCAGCGGCTCGGGGCCCGAAGCGGCCATGGCCGGAGGGAGCTGAGGGAGGGGCGCTCAACCGAGCGAGGCCGCGGGGCCCCAGCCAGTGCTCAGCGCGCCGGGGCTCAAGTGGGGGCGGCTGGGAGCACGGAGTAGGGGGCTGCGGCCGGGGAGCCCTGGCCTCTAAGGTCCGCGGCGAGAAGTCGAGAGACGGGAGGGGGTGCTGAGCAGGACCCGGGTCCCCGCGTCCCGCACCCGGGGTCGCTTGGAGCGCCGGGGATATGGAGACTCCCGGAGCGCGTGGCATGCAGGATGGTTTTGGGGAAGCGCGCAACACCCAGTTTGGTTGGGGGGGGGGGGCTCCCCGAGGACGGTGCAAGCAAGAACCTTTAGCCACAACACACACACACACACACACTTGTTGGACGACTGGGTCGGCTCACTCAGGCGCTTCCAGCTCCCCGCGGACACCCGGAGGCCCAGACCATGGACGTAGATATATACATGTATATATACATCCATACATCTGTGCACACAGACATACCTCCGGCACACCAGCGCCCACTGGGGCACCGTCACCAGCTCAGAATCCACTTCAACGTCTGTACGATCAGCGGCACTGACACACAACCCGTGGCCATACAGAGCAGCAACACAACCAGCTGCGATGTTCCAGACACTGATACACGAACACAATCTCGTGCCCTAATGTACGAGTGTCATGACCACAGTTCGCCAGGTGAACACTCAGACATGACCCCCCAAGCACATATTCCTTTAAGGAACACACCCTAAAATAAATTATGTTACCCACTCCTTGGTCAGAACACAGGTACACAGCACAGGTTTCCTTGCACTCCTCGACTGCGCCCACACAAACACACAACCCAGGTCTCAGCACACACCTTGACGCCCCCAACACTAAGTGGCACCTACAGCAGCCCCTCACGATCACAAACACAATCCACTGCTTCGCACATCTTAACACTGAATGTCACACACACACCTTAACACCAATAGTGTCACATTACACTCTGCAGCGCATACACACAAATACACTCTGTTCCTCTCCTTCAGAGCCCAGATTCCGTCTGGAGACGCCGCCGAGCCCCTAGAGCCCCTTCACCTAAATCACGACATTGTTATTGTAAATATCTGCACAGCGGGAGCCCTAGGGCCGGCTGACCGGCTTCTCTGCCTGCACCTCCCCAACCCCCACACACCGGCCGGACCGGCCGGTATTCCCGGAACTAGCTGGACCTGGATGGCCCAGCCATTCCGCCTCCCCGGAGCTCCCGGGCCCTAGGTTGCTTTGCAGAGGTTGTAAGCTTGGGGCAGTGACCGTGACCCTCTTCGAACCATTTAGTTGAGTTCTCCCCGCCACCTGGGTCCCTAGAACACCTGGGTCCCGCACACCTGGGTCCGTCTCACACCTGGGCGCCCCCTCCACGGGTCCCCGCTGCTGGACAATTGTGTACAAGGCAAAGCCCTGAGGCCAGAAGGGAGATCGCCACACGCACTGGAGCAAAATTGGTAGGCTAGATGGTCTCATACCCCTACCCTCCGCTCCCCTCTGTAGCACAGACTTATGGTCTCAGTTTCCTGGAAGGCGGCTATTCCTTTTGACTGGAAAGATTGGGGGGGGCGCTGGGGCCTTTGAGGAGTGAGCGCGGGGCAAAGACCCCCTTCCGCCTGCCACGAGAAGCTCGGTTTTATGAGAATGTCCCCGCCTGGCCTGGCTCGCGGCTTTGTGATTTCGGCGCCGGCTCCTGCTCCCTCCCCACCCCTTCCCCGCGCCCGCTGCGCGGCTCGTGGCGGCGCCGGCTTGCTGGGGACCCCAGGCGGTGGCCGGAGATGAAGAGGTGGAGGGATTCCCCGCGGCGGCCTGGGGGTGGGGGACGCGAGTGGCCCTCTGACCGAAGCACGTTCTGTCCCCACCGCGCCCTTGCCTTGCCTGGCGCTCCTGGAGGCCAGGCGCCGCCGGGGTGGGGGTGGGGGCGGGGCAGCCCAAGCCTAGGAGCAGTGGATGTCGCCTCACTGCTCTCACCCCCAGCCCCCTGCCCACACTACTCCGCGTCCTCTGGGAGGAGACGCTCCGCTTGCTGGGTGTGTGCCCACTGACCAAGGCGGTGCCGACCGGGGCTACTCGGCTGGCAGAGTCCAGGACTTCCTGCGGGAAGAGGCAGGGAGCTTTCCAGCACCTGCTCTGGGTCAACCCTCGGGAGCTGCCCGAAAGGGGCCCCCCAGAAGGTATTTGTGACATCGGGAGATCTGGATGTGTGTGGGAGTGGGTAGGTGTTACTTTCTTGACATAGGGGCCTGAAGGGGGGGTGCGTGGAAACCTGTTAATGACAACTAGGGCTTGAGGTGAAATCAAGGGGAGAGGGATGAGAAAGGGTCTCCAGAGATGGTCAGAGGCAGTATAGTAGGGGAGTAGGTCTGGATTTAGTTCTGGCTGCGTTTAGTTTCCCCCCCTTTCCCCACCGACCTCTAATCCCCAATACCAGGTGGGACTTCATCTGGAAAGGCGTGTCTTCCTCGTCAGGCATCCTCCTAGGGGGCTGCTGCTGTAGCTTCTTCTCCCGCAAGGGAGTCAGATAAGAGGTACCCAGCTAATTGTTGGGAAGAATGGACTAAAAAGGACAGAAGGAGGCCTCGAATGGTGGGGGAGGAGTAAATGGGAATCAAGGTTGGGAAGGGGCGGTGGGGAAGGTGGAGACCCTTCTGATAAAGGGTGAGGGTGGCCCCTACCATGAGATATCTGCCAGGGCCTGTGGGGGTGGTAAGGATGCACTAGTAAGGTACATATCATCTTTGTCATCACAGGATTTGCCAGCTGGCAAGGGATCAGTTCATTTATTCATTGAATCAAGCAACACCTACTAAGTGCCTAATGCTGGAGATAAAATGTTCTGTTCGGTGATGGGAAGACTTTGAAAAAAAAGCAGTCTGTCGTTTATGATATAGTAGACCTTGTGTGCAGCAAATCTAATTTAATCCTCCCAAATAATTTCAAGAGGCAGGATTTGTTATTTTCATTTCACAGCATGGAAACAGGTTCAGAAAAGTAAATACACTTGGTGGTGGTCACACAGGTAGGAAATGGTGGAATGAGGATTAGAACCTCAACAGTCTACCTCAAGAATGCAGATGCCCAGAAGCCCTGAAAGGCTAATAGAGGGTTGTGGAAGAGGCGAGGAGATGAGGTCTGTGCACTTGCTCACTGTGGGAAGCCTCTGTGCAGCTCCACCCCACATATACCCACTTGCTTGCTCTCCTCTCCCAGACACTCCCTTTGTCCCTTGGTGTTTTGTGCCAGCAGCAATGGCTGTTGTATAACTGCGCTGGGATGAGGGGGGGGGTAGTCAGAGTTGACCTGGTCATTGGGACAGTGATGACTGCCTCTGTGTGTTTTTTCTCTGGTCACAGCTTTCAGCATGAAGTGGACCTTGGTCCCTGAAGTGGACTGGAAATGAAGGTTCCAGGTGAACCCTCACCTCTGTCTTCCTCTCTTCCTGGATGTTGACATAGATTGTGTTTCCCTTGGCTTTTCTTGGACTCTGCTCCCTCATCCCTCACTCCTATACCCCTCAAGCATAAGGGAGATGGGTCCCTCTGCCTGTCTTTGCTGAGGCTCTGACTTCTCAGGGTCCTGGGTGCCCATGTCACTGGGTAGAGGTGCGGCACCCTTGCCTAGGATGGCAGCCAGGGCCTGGGGAAGGGCAGATAAGGTGCTGAATGCTTTCCATGCTTCAAAAGCTGCCGGCTGAGACTAATGACTCCCAGGACCCAACTGCTGGGGACAAAGTTCAGAGCTGATGGGAGCAGGGGTAGTGATGAGCTGCTCCTGCCTGAATCCCTACAGACCTGGGTGAGCAGTGATAGCTGGGGAAGCCAGGGCTTGTTTAGTGCTTGAACCCTAGGCTTCTTCTTTCCTTTCTTGTCAGGGTTGGCAGCCCAGGAATGGGGGGGGTGGGGGAGAGAGAGAGAGGTAGTGGGTAACATAACAGACATAGTTTTCCAGCCTCAGGGATTTCTATTCCCTTCCCCATCCAGCCTTTTCCCTAGACTCTGAGATGCACAGAGGCATTCTTATTTCATAAATCCTGGCTCTTCCTCATGCTATTTCTGTGACCTAAGACAATTAATTTATTCTTGCTGAACCCCAGTTTGGTTGATCATCTGTAATATGGGGAGGGGTATAATAATAAGTAGTACCCATTTCAGAAGTTTAGATGATTAAATGAGACCATACGTGTAAAACACTTAGTACTTAGCAAAGTCTTAGCATTTGCTGAGATGATGATGGTGATGAGCGATGATGACAAAGGTGATGATGATAGAGTTTACAGGACCTCAGGCTCTTTCTTACCTCTAAGGACCTAGCAGTTATTCCCAGGTTGTGCAGACCCTTGGAGCACAATTGCCTGGGGGTTTCTCTAGGTCCCACCTCCCGAATCAAAATTCCTACGGGTAGGGCCAGATAATCCTCATTTTGAAGGAACTCTCCAAATGCCTTGAGGGCCTAAACCCTCTTCAACTGCCCCCCCCACCCCCGTGACCTTTCTTCTAACCTCATTTTCCTCATACTCCTCCCAGGAACACCTCCCCTCGCCATCCCATACCTGGATATTACTCTGTGGGTCCCCTCTTTCCATTTCTGGAGTTAGATACTACAGTCTCTTCCCTAACTCATGCTGGCTGTAGTTAGGGCATCTTCTAAGACTAAGAGACAGAATGTGTGTGTGTGAGTAGTGGGATAGTCTCAACAAGCATGTGGAGCTTGTGCTGCCCAGGAAGTCTGAAAGATTAGAGCCTCAGGATGTGACCCTGCCTATGGGAAGGAAGCCTCTAGGTAGGAGGTTGATCTGTAGCTCTTGGAGCAGCCACAAAAAGGTCACCCTGACTCTGCCAGTCCATGGACCTCTGAATTTGTAGCCAAAATTTGTGAGCAATCATTTTTCTTGGAAAAATCTGTACCATGGTTTCATAAAATTCTTAAAAGGATGACCCCAAAAGGTGAGATGTCCTTGATATGGAGAGAAAAGAGGCAGTGATTGCCGTATTTCTCCTAGTCAGGTTTAAGGTGATCTCAGTTGACTTCCCATGCAACCCCTAAACTGCCAAGACTTATGCAGAGAATGGGGATCATTGCAACAATGATCCCATGTTGTCTGTGCGGAGGAAGGTGGTGGCAGAAAAGGGAATGAAGTTGGTGACAGTCTTCTGGGGATGTGTTTAGGTTGGGGTTTGAAGCAGTAAGATGAACCCTGTGCCAGGTCCATGAAGGTAGAGGGCAGGTGGCTGGAGGATGGATCTAGATGAAACATCAGATAGATTAAGATTGCAGCTGGGAGCAAACATGCATACTAATCTGATAACTGCCTGGCACACATTAGTGCCTAGGAGTGACCAGGGAGGGGGCTGTGCTCAGGGAAGGCTACACAGAGGAGGTGAAGTATTTGGCTTGTGTGAGGAACACGTGCCTTCAGTGGGCATTTGCTGAGAGTCTCCTAAGCGCCTGAAACAGAGAAAGTGTAAATTTTGCCCCAGCAAGATCTGAGTGGAATAGGGAAATGGCAAGTAAGCAAGTCTACAAGCAGTGACCACACAGCAAGCTCCCTGTGCTTAACCTATCCTGGGCTAAAGCAGTGTCTGTGAAGACCTACTTGTTGAGTACTTACTGTGTGCCAAGTCCTGGGCTTGACCCTGAGGACATAGGAATGAACAAAGTAGAAGCTCTCCTATTCTATTCACAGTTTTGTAAGAAAGACAACAAATTTTCCAAAGAGGTTCATAACTACGATTGTGCTAAAGTGCTTTGAAAAATCATTCACTTGTTAAAAACGCATATTGTGGCTCAAAGGGCTAAGGCGCCAGCCACGTACACTTGAACTGGCGGGTTCAAATCCAGCCCAGGCCACCAAACAACAATGACGGCTGCAACCAAAAAATGGCCGGGCCTTGTGGCGGGCACCTGTAGTCCCAGCTACTTGAGAGGCAGAGGCAAGAGACTCACTTGACCCCAGGAATTGGAGGTTGCTGTGAGCTGTGATGCCACAGCACTCTATCCAGGGTGACGGCTTAAGGCTGTGTCTCAAAAAAAAAAAAAAAAAAGAAAGAAAGAATGCATATTGTACTAGGCATTTAGCCTGTATTATCTCAAACCCCCTAGGAAATAGGTAGTATTATTCCCATTGTACAGATGAAAGAACTGAGGCTTTAAATCATTTGCTCTAAGTTATGTAGCCAGGAAGTGCCAACTAGGGTTTGCCTTAGACTGTCTGCTTCCACAGCCCACACTCTTCTTCATCCTACTGCCTTACATTTGCCAAATGGGTACAGAGCAGTGACCCCCCCCAAATTAACAAATAGTCATTAAAATTAATCAGTAGTCCCTATCATGGCAGAATGGGCCACTCTTGTTTATTGTTGTGTCTCAATACCCAGAACAGAGCCTGACATGCAAGTGCCCAGTAAACATTTGTTCAGTGTGTAAGTAAGCACCTGCAGTGTGCCCAGCTTTGGGAAGGTGCATGAGTGAGGGCCAGAGGATGAGTGAATGTTCAGAGACTTGCCCCTTCCTTTAGGATGCCTGTCATCTACCTAGAGAGACAGAGAACACAGAAATAGGTGTGCAATACTGGAGTTGAACAACACGGGCGGGCGGTGTCCCGGGTAGCCCAGTGATTCATTGCCTCGGGATTGGAGCATACAATAAGTGGCTGTGAGTTGGAGGAAGGAGGGGTCACCATAGGTTGGAGAGGCCCAGGGAGGCTTCCTAGGGGCCAGAGCCTGCCTTAGTGGGATGGATGCAGTTGGTAGTGGGGCCTGGGGTGGGTATTCCAGGTGCACTAAGTGGGGAAAGGAGACTGATCCAGAGCCCTCTGCAGAAAATGCTGGGCTAGAGATTTTGGGTGTAAATAGAGGAGGGACTAGCCATGGTTTTATTGGAGAAGGGTGTAGTCAAGATTGGAACAGTAGCTGACAGATGTGACTAGGATCCAGGGGAGATGGGTGGAAAAAGTGGGTTATTGTGGTGATGGGGTGTAGCTTGTAATTGGCCAGGGCATGCAAAGCTCTAACTAGAAGGATTTGGTGTGGGCAAGGAGAGGCAAATGTAAGGTGGGGCTGAACCAGTAAGAGGGAGAGAGAGCCTGGTGTGAAGTAGGGGTTGGATAATAAATATGTGGGAATAGAAATCATATAGGAGCCAGATATTCATCCACAGACCAGAGGATGGGGCGGGGGCGGTGGGCAGGGAAAGGCTGGTAATGTCATCAGCAGCTCTGTCCCAGTTAGACCTGCTGGGCTCCCAGTTGCTAAGGACAGGCCAGGGCAGCTCCCAATGCCAATTCCAGGGCTAGTCAGCCCTGACCACAGTTCTGACCCCAATCTTGACCTCAGCTCACTTCTTCTATATACCTGCCTGTGGGAGCATGAGGGAGAGGAGAGAAGTCCTAGGAACTGTTAAAGTGTGTGTGTGTGTGTGTGTGTGTGTATGTACACATGTGCTCCCTCTGGGGCATGTCCATTGAGGGAAGTCAAGAGGGCTAACACCTATTCCTCAACCACAACCATTTTCAAAAGCCTTGCCCAACCCCAGCTGCCCTTTTATGACAGTGGTGAATATTGGATTCTGGGGGTGATTGGTGTCAGAAAAAGGGGATTTGAGACATCATACCTTATACACATAGGCTGGCTTGGCATCTGAGAATAGAGACAAATGAGTGCAGTAGTGGTCCTAGGGTCTAGGGCACGTAGGAAGGTACCTGTGTCTCTTTTTTACCATGTGTGTGGGGAGAGGTGCTCCAAAGGGGGGGGGTGCTTGAGGCCTCACCCTTGCTCTTGCTCTCTCTCCCTATCTCAGTATCAGGGTAATTACCATGGGTGACTAAGGCAAGATGCTGGTGAGAAGGAGGTGTTGGGCAAAGCACAAAGCAGAGAGCAGAAAGGAAAAGAATGAAGGAGGGCAGCGGGCGGGCGGGCGGGCTGGCCAGGGCCAGGAGCGTCAGGTAGGTGAGGGTGTTCCATGGGCGGGAGCTGCTCTAGTCTTACCAGGCCGCTTACCGGCTCCTCCAGCTGGGGCAGACACAGTTGCTACACCCAGCCATGGGTGAGACTCAAGAGTTCTGGGCTCTGGGCTCTGGGCTCTGGAAGCAGGGTTCTATGTTAGGACTGACTCTCCTTGGGAGAGAATAGTGTGTAAGTGGGAGAGGGCGAGGAGAGGGCTGGCTCTGGGCGCTTCTCAGGGCCGGGTTCCTCTTCCCATCTGATAGCCTGTTTTGCCTCTTCCCCTTGCAGCCCTCCTGATTCTGGGGCCTGCCAGGATGGGGCCCCTGAGGCACAGCCCAGGTCCTGGGGGGCAGCAGTTGCTGCCGCCCCCCTTGCTGCTGGCACTGCTGCTCCTGCTGGCTCCATCCCCAGGCCACGCCACACGGGTAGTATACAAGGTGCCGGAGGAACAGCCACCCAACACCCTCATTGGGAGCCTCGCGGCTGACTATGGTTTTCCAGATGTGGGCCACCTGTACAAACTAGAGGTAGGCGCCCCATACCTTCGAGTGGATGGCAAGACAGGTGACATTTTCACCACTGAGACCTCTATCGACCGCGAAGGCCTCCGTGAATGCCAGAACCAGCTCCCTGGTGAGCCCTGCATTCTGGAGTTCGAGGTGTCTATCACAGACCTAGTGCAGAATGGCAGTCCCCGGCTACTAGAGGGCCAGATAGAAGTACAGGACATCAACGACAACACGCCCAACTTCGCCTCACCAGTCATCACTCTGGCCATCCCTGAGAACACCAACATCGGCTCACTCTTCCCCATCCCATTGGCTTCAGACCGTGATGCTGGCCCCAACGGTGTGGCATCCTATGAGCTGCAGGCCGGGCCTGAGGCCCAGGAGCTATTTGGGCTGCAGGTGGCTGAGGACCAGGAGGAAAAGCAGCCACAGCTCATTGTGATGGGT
Organism: Perodicticus potto; assembly: GCA_963574655.1. Taxonomy (NCBI): domain Eukaryota; kingdom Metazoa; phylum Chordata; class Mammalia; order Primates; family Lorisidae; genus Perodicticus; species Perodicticus potto. The sequence continues at coordinate 30,176 of CAUYRH010157583.1, read as the reverse complement.
AACCTGGACCGTGAGCGCTGGGATTCCTATGATCTCACCATCAAGGTACAGGATGGTGGCAGCCCCCCACGTGCCAGCAGTGCCCTGCTGCGTGTCACCGTGCTCGACACCAATGACAACGCCCCCAAGTTCGAGCGACCTTCCTATGAGGCTGAACTCTCTGAGAATAGCCCCATAGGCCACTCAGTTATCCAGGTGAGAGGCCCTCTGCATCTGTTAGACCAACCTTTAGAAATAGGAGCCCACCTCAACTAGACAAGCTTTTCCTGTACTTGGGGGGAAAACTTTAGGGGAAAAGACCCCTTCTCCCCAGCCCCGGCCAGGAGAGACCTTCCCAGAAAACCCCCCTTCTCTACCCTAACAGGTGATATTATTTTCCTTTATCAAGCTACTAAGATGACATGAACAGGGCGGTGCCTGTGGCTCAAAGGGGTAGGGCGCCAGCCCCATATGCCAGAGGTGGTGGGTTCAAACCCAGCCAAGGCCAAAAACTGCAAAAAAATAAAATGACATGAATAGTAATCCCCCCATCCCCAACGCAGACTCAAGCTGGGAAAATCTCTGAGAAGTGGAACTCCTTCCCTAGTCAGAGGAGATCCTTATTCCCCAGCCAGGTGAGCTAAGTTGGAACAAAGGAATCACCTTTTATCCAGGTAGAATCTCTTCTGAGATGAGAATGTCTTCCTAACCAGGGGCAGTTTCCCTTTAGCCAGTTGAGGTTTTCCTGAAGCTGGAAGACATAGCCTCACTTTGCTCCTCACTGGCAAGCTCAAATGAAATCATTTTAGCCAGGTGAGTCCTCAGAGATCCTCAGACAACCATACTGGGGTGTCTGTACACCTTCCTACAACCGTAGGTATGCAGCACCCATGAATGTGGGGTACTTGGCACAGGAAGGGGTGTCAGGGTCAGTTGCCTATGTTGAAGTTCTCAACGCCCCTCTCCATGGGAACTGCCCGGGGGGGCGGACAGCTTGGGGGGGCTGGGGCCTGGGAGGGAGCAAAGAAAGCGTCCCTGCAGACAGGTAGGCGTATCTCCTGCTGTCATCTCAGCCCTGGCCTCCTGCCAGTCCCAGCTCCTTTCTCCTTCCCCATGGGCTGAAGCTGCCTCTCTCTTTGATGTAAGGGAGTTAAGGAGGGCTCAGCCTGGACACCGTTACCCATCCTGGGAAAGCCCTTGGGAACCCCTTCATCTAGGTCCTCAAGCCAAAGTAGGGGAAGGGTGGGAGTTTCAGCCTTTATTTTAGCTGATATTTTCGGCTAGTGGACAGGAATCTGGAAAAGATAAACTGAGAATGAAGAGGGAGACAGACAGTCGGAGATGGCAAATAATAATAGCCTAGGTCCCAGGCACTGTTCTAAATGCAGTATGTGTATTACATCATTTAATTCTTACAGAACAAGGTAAGCATTATCCCCAGTTTACAGATGGGAAACTGAGCACATAGGGATTAGGAAACATGTCTGATATCACCCAGTTGCTGGGTTCAGAGCCCACTTTTGCTGCATCCAATAGCCTGGCTTCAGAGCCTATATATATAATAGCTTTTCCACCCCCCAGTGAGGGGAAAGCTGGAGAGTAGAGCAGAGAGTAGGCTGAGAGGTTGACGAGGCTGAAAAGAGGGGATGGGAAAGAACAGGTCGTGGGAAAGAGGCAGGATCGGAACTAAGCAGGAATGGGAGGGGGACAGATAGAAGCCAAGAGTCATAAACCAAGACAAAGGGAGGTAAGCTGGCAAGAGAGAGATAAGAAGTTGGGTGGCCAATCTAAAGACAGGGAGATAGTGGGGATCCTCATCTTAAAGCTGGTGACAGGCTGGGGTCAAGGAAGGAGAAAACCGTTAGGGCTTAGAACTCACAGATATGAGCAGAGACCAAGGTAGTTAGGGCGCCCCCACCCATGCATCTTGTCTACAGAAAAAGCCCAGGTATAGGGCTTTTATAGTTGGAGGTATAGGCAGGTATAGTTGGAGTTCCCCGGTCCAAGGGGAAGGAGAGAGGACTAGCAGTGGCTTGAGGGGCCCACTAGGTACAGTACCCAGTATCACGTTAGCACTGATTTTTTTCAGAGATGGGCAGCTAGGAGGATAGATGGGTAGATGGGCAAAATAAATGTTATAAGGAGCACTTTGCACGTGCCAGGCAGTGTTAGGAATTTTTTCGTGTATTATCCCACTTAATCCTCACCAGCAGCCTGTGAAAACGTTCTGTTTTTAATCTCCATTTTATACATTTGTAGACAGAGGCTTGGGGAAGTTAAATAATTGGCCCAAGGTCAGTCACATAGTTACTTGGGAAGCCACAGAACTGAGATTTGAACCCAGAACTCTTCTGTTTAGCTTCCCAGTGACGCTGCCTGTTCTTCTCTCTCCTCCGATGGTCATCACATTCAGTCTGGCTGGGACCCAGCTCCAGTGCTCACATTTCTCCCTGCCTGGTGGTACCTCATGGCCATTCCCACCTGGTTCCTATTGCCCCATTACCACCCGTGTTTGTACAGAGTCAGGCTGACTGCGCGTTGGAGTTGGCGTGGGAGGGCGTGCCCACTGCAAAGGGACAGACAGTTCATTGTTTGGTGCTGGGAGCCCAGCCTGCTGCCAGCAGGCTCTGCGGCCTGCACCAACCCCTCCCTCCTGGCCGCAGGCTCAGGCCGGATTCCTCACATTGGTGCCTCTCCTCATATTGGTGTCTTGCCAGCGCCAGCCAGGAGGAGAAGGAGCTACTGAAACAGGTTTCCCCGGTTTGACAGAGCAGTGGCTGGGCCTGGCCTGACGGGCTCTCTCTGACCCACATCCCTACCTGCCTGCTTTCAAAAGAAATCCCCTCACCTGTGACCTCTGGTGGGCAGTGAGTCTTTACTCCTGCATACACAAACATGCGTGCACAAACACAGATACTTTATCATGTAACCATGCAGTCTCACATAATGATATGCTTACATATGTGCGTGCATACATATTACACAATTACACATATCCCTTACACTGTCTCTGCTTCTCACACTGTTTCATCTCTTCAGAAGGGTTGGAAGGGCTTCCCTAGGTGCTAGTTGGATCCTCATCCTCCCCACACTTGTGTGCACTTGTACAGGAATGACAAGATTTTATTCTGCCCTGTCCCATCTCTAGTGGTTGCCTATAGCACTGTTGCGGATTTGTAGCCTGCGTCTGGCTGCTCAGGAAAATAGGTTAGTAATATCTGCCAGAGTGTTAGAATTGGGAAAGAGCAGTACTTGTTCAGCTTTTGGGAAGGGTTTCATGTTGGATTAGTCCTGTCTGTCATGCTTCTCCAGAAAAACAGTGACAGTACTTGTACCCCTTGATTTGCTAGCCTTGGTCTAACCCACCTCTGTTCTTCTTGTTTTTGTCTTCTGCCCTATAGGTGAAGGCCAATGACTCGGATCAAGGTGCCAATGCAGAGATCGACTACACATTCCACCAGGCACCTGAAGTTGTGAGGCGTCTTCTGCGATTGGACAGGAACACTGGACTTATCACTGTCCAGGGCCCTGTGGACCGTGAGGACCTAAGCACCCTGCGCTTCTCAGTGCTTGCCAAGGACCGAGGTGCCAACCCCAAGAGTGCTCGTGCTCAGGTGGTTGTGACTGTGAAGGACATGAATGACAATGCCCCCACCATTGAGATCCGAGGCATAGGGCTGGTGACCCATCAAGATGGGATGGCTAACATCTCAGAAGATGTGGCAGAGGAGACGGCTGTGGCCTTGGTGCAGGTATCTGATCGAGACGAGGGAGAGAATGCAGCAGTCACCTGTGTGGTGGCAGGTGATGTGCCCTTCCAGCTACGCCAGGCCAGTGAGACAGGCAGTGACAGCAAGAAGAAGTATTTCCTACAGACCACCACCCCGCTTGACTATGAGAAGGTCAAAGACTACACCATCGAGATTGTGGCTGTGGACTCTGGCAACCCTCCACTCTCCAGCACCAACTCCCTCAAGGTGCAGGTGGTGGATGTCAATGACAACGCACCTGTCTTCACTCAGAGCATCACTGAGGTGGCCTTCCCAGAAAACAACAAGCCTGGTGAAGTGGTTGCAGAGGTCACTGCCAGTGATGCTGACTCTGGCTCTAATGCTGAGCTGGTTTACTCTCTGGAGCCTGAGCCAGCAGCCAAGGGCCTCTTCACCATCTCACCTGAGACTGGAGAGATTCGGGTGAAGACATCCCTGGATCGAGAACAGCGGGACAGCTATGAGTTGAAGGTGGTGGCAGCTGACCGGGGCAGCCCTAGCCTCCAGGGCACAGCCACTGTCCTCGTCAATGTGCTGGACTGCAATGACAATGATCCTAAATTTATGCTGAGTGGCTATAACTTCTCAGTGATGGAGAACATGCCAGCACTGAGTCCAGTGGGCATGGTGACTGTCATTGATGGAGACAAGGGGGAGAATGCCCGGGTACAGCTCTCTGTGGAACAGGACAATGGTGACTTTGTTATCCAGAATGGCACAGGCACCATCCTCTCAAGCCTGAGCTTTGATCGAGAGCAACAAAGCACTTACACCTTCCAGCTGAAGGCAGTAGATGGTGGCATCCCACCTCGCTCAGCTTACGTTGGTGTCACTATCAATGTCCTAGATGAGAATGACAATGCACCCTTTATCACTGCCCCCTCCAATACCTCCCACAGGTTGCTGACCCCCCAGACACGTCTTGGTGAGACAGTCAGCCAGGTGACAGCTGAGGATATTGACTCTGGTGTCAATGCTGAACTGACCTACAGCATCGCTGGTGGCAACCCTTACGGACTCTTCCAGATTGGGTCACATTCAGGTGCCATCACCCTGGAGAAGGAGATTGAGCGGCGCCACCATGGATTACATCGCCTAGTGGTGAAGGTCAGTGACCGTGGCAAACCCCCACGCTACGGTACAGCCTTGGTCCACCTTTATGTTAATGAAACCTTGGCCAACCGCACACTGCTGGAGACGCTACTAGGCCACAGCCTGGACACGCCACTAGATATTGACATTGCTGGGGATCCGGAATATGAGCGCTCCAAGCAGCGTGGCAACATCCTGTTTGGTGTAGTGGCTGGTGTGGTGGCTGTGGCCTTGCTTATTGCCCTAGCAGTGCTCGTGCGCTACTGCCGGCAGCGAGAAGCCAAGAGTGGCTACCAGGCTGGTAAGAAGGAGACCAAGGACCTCTACGCCCCCAAGCCCAGCGGCAAAGCCTCCAAGGGAAACAAAAGCAAGGGCAAGAAGAGCAAGTCCCCGAAACCTGTGAAGCCAGTGGAGGATGAGGATGAGGCCGGGCTGCAGAAGTCCCTCAAGTTCAACTTGATGAGTGATGCCCCTGGAGACAGTCCCCGAATCCACTTACCCCTCAACTACCCACCAGGCAGCCCCGACCTGGGCCGTCACTACCGCTCTAACTCCCCACTGCCTTCCATCCAGCTGCAGCCCCAGTCACCCTCGGCCTCCAAGAAGCACCAGGTGGTACAGGACCTGCCACCTGCAAACACGTTCGTGGGCACCGGGGACACCACGTCCACGGGCTCCGAGCAGTACTCTGACTACAGCTACCGTACCAACCCCCCCAAATATCCCAGCAAGCAGGTAGGCCAGCCCTTTCGGCTCAGCACACCCCGGCCCCCATCCTACCCCTACCGTGGGGCCATTTGGACGGAGGTGTGGGAGTGAGGGAGCCGGTGAGGGAGCCAGTCCAAACCAGCAGTAGGAGGTGCATCCGTGGCTGAGGGAAAATTAAGGGAGACAGGGTGTGCTCTGTGGTCTCCTCCCTGCCCTCTCCTCACATGGGAGAGGCCTGTGCCTTGTTAAATCCCTGGACACTGCACCAGATGTTTGGTCTTTGTGGGTGGGGGCTAACGAGCAGGTGAGCAGATATAGGGAGGGAAGTGGGGAAGGAATCTATCCCAAACCTAGGTCTCTATCTGAGACCAGCCATTGATGCTTTTCTAGGAGGGAAACAGGAGACTTGGCGTCCTGGTGGCTAACTGGGTGGGGAATCTGCCAGGGAGAGGGGATTCTTCATTTGTGCTCCGTGTGTATATGTGTATTAACATCTTCCTCACCAGCAGGCTCCTGGAGCTGGGCCCCACCTGCACTTCCTCAGCCCCAACACTTGTCCCAACAATAAAGTTCTCTATTTTTGGAGTTTTGGTTTCTTATTTTCTGGGAACTGAGAGAAGAAGTGAGAGAGACTGGAAGCAGTCCTTTGTTTCAGGTCCTACCTCAATTTTCCCTTCCCTTCCCTTGGCCCCTTGCCACATCCTAGACCTGCCTATGCTATCCCACACCTATCTTAGCTTACATCTCCCCATCCACCCCGCGTGCCTGTCCATGTCTGGGAAAGTGCCCTTCTGGCCAGCCTTCAAACGGAGGTGCCTAGCAATGTGTCCCCTCACCCCATTCTTGTGAGGCCTTCCCCTTAGAAATGAACCCTTTACCAAGGAAGGATGGGAGGAGCTGCAGTGTGCTCTGGGACTTGATTTTTTTTCCAGTCTGCCCAAATGGAGTCACCTGACAGACCTCAGGCCAGAGCACCTGGTGGGCGTTCACCTGTCTACCTCAGGGAAGGCAGAGAACCTCTTGATTATACCGGCCACCTTCCCTCAGGGCAAGACCTTCCTTCAAGTCCCCCAGCCTTCTTATCTCAACACCCCTCAACAGCTAGCAATTAGCCAGCCCTGCCCTATGTCTTCCCACCCTGGTTACCAGCCTGGGCTGCAGGGAGTGGAGTCCAGGGAAGGTGAGGAAATTCCCAAGTTCTTGGCATTGACCTGCTGTGCACCCCACTCTTAGGGCTGGCTCCCTGCTCATGGACAGAAGCTTCCTACTTCTGCCTGGTGTCACCTCCCTCCGCTCCTTCAGCCCTTTGCTTTGGCCACCCTGAGCTGGGGGCTCTCTCTCTCTCTTCATCTCTCACTTCCTGCTCTCATGGGTCTGCCCTGGCTCTGATTGTACCTGAGGGGGAGGAAGGCTAAAGTGTGGGCAAAGGGCCTCAGGTCCTGGGGGAGTCTCTGAGGCCAGAGGCAGCCTATCTCCATGGTGACTGAAAAGGCTTGAGACACTCCCAGGAGGTCCAAGGCGTCAGCTCTCTCCTCTGATTCCATCCACAAACTCCCCTATGCCCTGGAGGTACTCTCAGAGTAAAAACTCCTGGAGTCCTGGAGGAGTGAGATTTAGTCACATCTCATGTCTCCTGGACAAATCCAGCATCTGTAGGGTAACCAACAACTGGCTTCTCTTTCTCTTCTCTTTCTGCCCTTGCTGCCACTGCTTTCTTTCTCTTCTTCCTCTAGTGCCTTTATTTCATTTTCTTTCCCAGAGTTTGAGGGATTGTCCCTTTCTCAGCTCTAATCCAACCCAACCCATGCCATATTAAATACTTCCCAACATTCGGACACAACCAAACTATACCATGGGTTGTCATTAATACACAGGTCAAGTTAGCATACTAGACTCTGCTTTAAAAAAAAATGGCCATACTTGTACAGATACATGTGAATGAAATGATGCAGTTGAGAGTTTTTAATTGTTGAGTGAGAAGTACTATAGTAAAGCGTTTTCCAACATGTTCCATGAAATTATTTCTGCTACTGCTCACTTCTATTTTTTTTGAGTCCTTACTAGGTGCAGGGTCCCATACTGAGCACCTTATGTGAATTAGTTTGTTTAATGCTCATAACTCTTTGTGATATAGGTTATCTTAATACTCATTTTATAGAAATGAAAACTAGTGAGTGATGGAGGCAGATTCAAACACAAAGCATAGGAAATATCATTTCCAAAGTCTGCCGTTGCCCATTATGCTAAAAAAAGAGGTGTTTCGTGATTAAGTTTGTTTTGGTAGGAGGACATTCACTATCACATTAAAGGCTCTGCAAAGCCCTGCAAGAATGGGGGAATCTGTTAAATTTTGTTTAACTGTTGAAGTTTCTGAATTTATTTGACGACATCACTCCTCCCTTCCTTGAGGAACACAATAAGGGGACTTGCAAAGCACATGGAAATAGGCTTTTGGGAGGAGAAGGTGAAACTTGAGCCAGCTTGTCAAAGATGTGCAGGATTTGGACAGGAGGGTCCCCCTGCTAGGGGTTACCTTGAACAAACTCCTGAGACATGAGTGACCATGACCAAGTTGGAGGCTGTGAGAAAGCAGGAAGGGGGAATATTCTGGCTGGAGTGGAGGGTATAAGAGAACACTGAGATAAGATTGGAAAGAACTGTAGGTTGTAAAGAAATGGATGCCTTTCCTTTGAAGGTTCCTCAAGAAGAAATGAGAGTTCTCAAAAGCTCATAAGTTTTTTAGATACACTGAGTTGTAAAAAGTTCAGTGGAATGTATGGTAGACTTTAAAGAAAGTACAGGATTAAACCTCAAAGGTTCAGACTAAGATGGTGACAGTGGGCATCATGATGGAAGATTGGATGGATTTGGCTAAGTTTAGGGAGAAAGGACCCCAGGATTCAAGGGATAATTGGATATGGGGTAGGGATGGGGAATCAGGAGAGCTTCCAGGATTCCCAGGTAGACTGAGTCTGGATGATGCAATAGCAATGAGATCATTGCCCATGTAGAAGCTAATTGAAAAAAAGGAGTTTGGTTTCATACATTTTTTTTTTCCAGTTTTTGGTCAGGGTTGGGTTTGAACCCACCACCTTTGGCATATGGGGCTGGCGCCCTACTCCTTTGAGCCACAGGCGCCACCCTGGTTTCATACATATTGAATCTGAAGGGCCAGTAGGGATAGCCAATTGGAAATAATCAGCAAAGTGTCTAGAACTATAGGACTAGAGTTTGGAAGAGATATTGGATCTGGGCTTTTAAGATTTGATAGTGACAGAATTAAAGGGAACATTAAGCAGTGGGTATAACCCAACCCTCCATTTTACAGAAGAGAATCCTGGGAAAAGAAACCAAGTGACTTGCTTAGTAGGCAGGACTGAAGTCCTTAATTACCAGGTGCCAGTTCTTGGCCAGCAGTGACAGCCATGCTGCCCTGTGCCTACTGGAGCCTGTTCACTGCAACACCAGGTGGAATGTGCTTTATAAACTCCCAGTCCCAAATGTCCAGGTCAGTTTTGGGGATCCTGTTAGTCATCACCCAGACCCTTTAGTGTTTTGGATCACAACATGGATCCTAAGTAGGGTTGCCTGATCCTGAAGATGAGGTGAGAGCCAAAATGGGGAGGGAGTTCCGTGTTGCCTTCCTGACAGCTCCAAAACTCCTTGTCCTGATAGCCACCTGCATCCTAGCTGCCTTGAGTGGGATGGAGATTGTGTAGGGCTTTGAGGAGAGTGAGTCTGCAGACCCGGGTGAGAGAATAAAGACAAAGTATTGCCAAAGTCTTGGAGACTTGGAAGGAGCTTGGAGACTCATCAACAAGAGCCCTGAGCTTTGGATGCTTTCACCCTGGCCTCCAGAGGCCCTGGGTCTGCGCCCTCCACAACTCCTAATTTCTGGTTGGCAAGAAAACCAGTGGCAGTCCCAGGTGGGTGTTTGGGTGGCTGGTTGGTTGTGCCAAGTGCCAAGCTGAGGTTGCCAGGTTCCTGGGCTGATCGTTAACCTGTGGCAGGCAGACAGGGCTGCTGGCTGAGAGCAGCCTGTCACCATTCCACTCCCCTGACCCTTAGTCCTCAGTTTAAGCTTCCAAGTCTGGCTCTACCAAGCCACCGTCCCTCCTAGAAGCTCTTTCCTATTTCCTAGAATGAGTATCTTATTTGAGGCTAGCCCTCATAATGTCTGATGGATGCTGTGCCCTCCTTCCATACACAGGCTCCTAGGAGGACCCTCCCTTCTACAGGTAACTTTATGTTTCCTGATCTGGAGGACTGGGGAGATTCCACTGTTCTGCCACCCCCTGCCCCAAGTGCCCTGGTTTGTTATCTCCCTCTCCTCCCCTCCCTCCTTTTTCCATACCCAGGCCTCTGCAGAGAGATGAAGTGGGGATGTGGGCTTCCAGGTGGGAGGAGCCTCGGCAGGGAGTCCTGAGGCTGCCTACTGCATGACAGATGAGGGATGAGGAACAGAGGGTAAGGAAGAGGTTGGCTCCACAGTTGGATGGAGGCAGTGGAAAGTCACAGAGCAGGGAGACAGGTGAGGACCTAGAATTTGGAGGGTGCTGCTTGGAAAGAAGGGGACTGTCCTGGTACTGGCGAGCTGTTTGTGAGTTAGAAGTCTATAATGCTTTTAGGGAGCTGTTCTAGAAATTGGAGGCTATGCTGCTGTTCAGAGGCTATGCTGGAATTAGGAGAGTTGGCTGGTATTATGCTATTCTGGTGTTGGGTGCTACACTGTATTAAGGGCTGCTCTAAAATTAAAAGGAGGCTGTGCCAGGTTGGGAAGCTGGGTTAGACCTAGAAAGGCTATGCTCTAACAAGTGGTTGTACTAGATTAGGATTATTGTGGTAGCCTGGGAGCTAATAACATGGGGGCCTACGCTGTGTTGGGACTTTCAGTGGGTGGTCTTGGGTGTATTGGAAGCTGCCCTATGATTAAGGAGCAGTCCTTCATTGGGGCCTGTGCTTTCTGGGGGACTGGGATTGTGCTGTGCTGGGGGCTGGAACCTTTTCTCAATTGCTGTGGAGGCCTAGGGGAGGCTTGGCTGGGGCTAGGGCCTGGTATGGTGGGTTTTGTGGGGCAGACTGGCTTGCCAGCAGTGACCCTCTCTCTCCCTGCAGTTACCTCACCGCCGTGTCACCTTCTCGGCCACCAGCCAGGCCCAGGAGCTGCAGGACCCATCCCAGCACAGTTACTATGACAGTGGCCTGGAGGAGTCTGAGACACCATCCAGCAAGTCATCCTCGGGGCCTCGACTGGGTCCCCTGGCTCTGCCTGAGGATCACTATGAGCGCACTACCCCCGACGGCAGCATAGGAGAAATGGAGCATCCCGAGAATGGTGAGGAGCCGCAGCATAGTCAGGGAACCCTGGGAATGAAGAGAAGCCTGGGAATAGTGATGACACCTTAAAAAATACTTCATTTATTGAGTTCTTGTTGTATATTCAGTAGCAGTCACCATGCTGAGTGCTTTCAGGTTTATGTTTTATCCTCACAACCACTCTCTGATCTGAGAGCTTTATCGTGCCCACTTTAATGGAGGAAACTGAAGCTCAGAGAGGTTAAGTTACTAGCCCAAAGTCACACATCTAGGAAGTGACAGACCTGGGAGGGAGTCAAACCCAGGTTTCTCTGATGTCAAAGTTGTTGCATTCAGCACTACATTTATACTGACCCCGAGAACCGTGCCAGAAGCCTCAGAAAACGGTGAGAAAACCTCGAGAAGGCAGATTGTGTCCTCTAACAGGGTGGAAGGCCCTTGAGAATAGAAGAGTGGGCCCCGGATTCTGTAGGGAGCTCAGAGAATGGTATGATGGTCCCCTGGGGAAAGGAGGGGGAGAAGGTGTGGCTGAGGAAGAGCAGCGGGAGGTCTGGCAAGGGGGTGGGAAGAGGCCTGTCTGGCAGAGATCTGGAGGGTGATAGCAAAGGGAGGTCTGGGAGTGGAGGTTGGCATGGGAATGGATAGTGAGGTATGCTGTCAGAATGCATGTGTGCAGTACGTGTGCTGTGCATGGAGTGAATGAACTAGCCTTAGGGATGGAAAGGCTCTAACTTGGAGCTGCCCCTGGGTCTCCTGCTCTCAATCCAAAGCCTTCTTTCCCCACAAAATAAAAAAAGATGGAAAGTTCCACTTCCTAGCCCTCAGTCACAGGGCGCTTGTCTAACCTCCCTGGCCCTAGGTCTCAGAGTGTCCTCTGTCCCTACCCCATCCCCTCCATGCGTGATCTCATGCCCGTCTCGTCCTTTTTGTGCCCGCGCAGAGCCAGCTGGCCGGAGCAGGCCCTGAGGCAGAGTGCCAGGTATGTGGGAGCTGCTCTGGGGTCTGGGGTCTGTGGGACTCGGCCCAGCACCCAGCCCCGCCCACTCAGTATCCATGCTCTGCTCCGTGCCTTATTGGGCACCCCCAACTCTGCCCTGAACTGAAGAGCTTTGGCACTTTGAGGATTAACAACAGAGCTGTCCCCCTCCTCACCTTGCATTGGCAGGAGGCCAAGCCAGGGTGGGTAGTGCCAGGGGAGCTCCTGACCCAGGAAGTGCTGCTCAGTCATGTCCCTTGGGGGGTCACTGCCTAGTGCTGTCCCTGAGTGAGGGCGGCGGGACAGGGCAGCTGTGACAGGAAGTGCTCATGGCCCAGCTGTTCCTATGGAGATCTCTGCTGCCCAGCAACCACACCGGCTACTGCTGATGTCAGGCGGCCAACTCCTGTTCCCGTGGGTGCTCTGGGCAGGGAGCCGGGGCAAGGCCAAGGGTGGTGGCTGGTGTAGGGGCTACAGTTAGATGGGGAGGGGCTGCATGAGCGTGCTTGTGGGTGTGAGTGTGTGCTTCTATGTGAACACCTCTCATAGAAGCTCATCCCTTCTCCATGGCTGTAAAGCAAGGCCTTGCTACGCTGGGGTAGGGTGGGGGTTCTAGGACAACTGGGAGCATGCACGGCTTGAAGGGTTTCACAAGGAGGGTATGTACCCATCTCTGAGGACAAAAGTACCCAGTGTAGTAGATTTGTGTGTCCACGCCTATTTTTGTGGTGAGTGTGAGAGAGAGAGAGACAGAGATTTTGATTGTGTCTTTAAATGAGGATGGGGGTTCCCTGAGCCTTACCTGAGGGTATATTTGCATGTTTAAGGCTATCTGTAGATAGATGATGGAGTGTGTAAATGAGTGTGTGTTTGTGCACTTGTCTGAAGGCAGATGGGGTGGGTGTGTGAGGAGAGCATGGGAGGGGGGGTGAGGATAGAAGGAATATGTCTATTTAAGGATAGATTTATGTGTGTGTGGCCGGGAGTGGTGGCTCCTACCTGTAATCCTGGCATTCTTGGAGGCTGAGACGGATGGATTGCCTGAGCTCACGGGTTCAAGTCTAGCCTGAGCCACAGTGAGACACCATCTCTAAAAATAGCCAGGCGTTGTGGTGAGCGCCTGTTGTCCCAGCTACTTGGGAGGCTGAGGCAAGAGAATTGCTTGAGCCCAAGAGTTTGAGGTTGCTGTAAGCTATGATGCCACAGCACTCTATTGAGGGTGACAAAGTGAGATTCTGTCTCAAAAAAGAAAAAAAAAATTTACGTGTGTATGTGTGAGAGAGAGTGTGCATGGTGGGCTAGCAGGTGGATGGTGGGAGAGTGTGTGTCTGTTTGAGGGTGAGTGTGCCTGTGAGTTCAGTGAGCAGGGAGGAATGTGTACCCCTGTTCTGAGGCAGGGTGCAGATGCCAGTGGGAGGCCATGGAGCAGAGCTTGCCAGGCTGCATGCCTAACGACTGGCCTTCCTGCTCTCTACTGCAGACCTTCGCCCTTTGCCTGATGTCGCCATGACGGGCACATGTACCCGGGAGTGCAGTGAGTTTGGCCACTCTGACACGTGCTGGATGCCTGGCCAGTCGTCTCCGAGCCGCCGGACCAAGAACAGCGCCCTCAAACTCTCCACCTTCGTGCCTTACCAGGACCGAGGAGGGCAGGAGCCTGCGGGCGCCGGCAGCCCCAGCCCCCCGGAAGACCGGAACACCAAAACGGCCCCCGTGCGCCTCCTGCCCTCCTACAGTGCCTTCTCCCACAGTAGCCATGATTCCTGCAAGGACTCGGCCACCTTGGAGGAAATCCCCCTGACCCAGACCTCGGACTTCCCACCCGCAGCCACACCGGCATCTGCCCAGACGGCCAAGCGTGAGATCTACCTGTGAGCCCCCTCCTGGCTGGCGGCCATCCCCATCCCCCAGCTGCCGGCCAGCTCCCACATGGGTCCATTCCAGGGCCCCCACTCTCAACCCCTCCAGCGTGGACTTCCTGGCCAGGGCCCCAAGTGGAGAGGAGTGCTGGCCTCATGACCACGCTGGCCCTTCCTTCATGCAGGGTCCAGGTCCTCTCCCCTCATTTCCATCCCCTAGTCCCCAGGAGCTCCTTCTTCCCCTTTATGGGGCTCCCCCAACAGAAGCCCAAGAGGGCTCCTCTACAGTGACTGGGCTCCCTTCCCTCGACTTCCAGGGAACACCCTATCAATTTGGGCAGATGGCAGAGTCAAGGGTGGGCAGCACATTTTTAACCCATTGTTTCCCGCATGGCCGACCAGGGTGGGGATAGCATGCCCAATTTTAGCCCTGAAGCAGGGCTAAACTGGGAAGCCTCTCTCCCTGAGAACTCCCAGAGGAAACTCTTGACCATCAGGGGCTTCCTGAAGGGCTTTTGTTACCAAAGGTGGGGTTGGGATGGGGGTGGGAGTGGAGTGGAGGCCTCGCCTTCCCATATTGCTCCTGGGCTGGCCCACCTGCCTGCTACGTGCCCATGCCTGGTCCCATCTGGGCCCCCCTTCTCTGCTGGTCATGCAGTGTCTGTATATAAGGACCTTGGAATGATGTCCCCATTTCTGCCTGATTTGCAACTTTTCTCGTTGATGTTGTGTTGTCTTGGGGGACCCCTCTTGGGTGGGACCTGCCCTGTGCCCCCTCCTCTCTGCCGCAGTGCCCCCCCAGGCCTCTATTGTTCCATGTTGTAAATACCCCTGGGGCCGTGGTGGGATGGGGGTACAGGCCAGGGAAACAGTGGGTGGGGGGGTTGGGATGGGGGTAACATTCGCCTATCAGCAGAGCTGGGCTTTTATTTAATTTTTTTTAAAAATACAAATCTCTATTTTTTTGGAACTGTTGCGCTGTGCCCTGGTGGGGGGGGTCCCCGCTCAGGCTGGCCTCCCACACCCAGATGAGCATCACAGAGGGGCCCTGAGGCTGTGGGGGGCAGCTGGACAGGGGTGGGATGACTGTGCCTCTGGCCTGGTTGGGTGAGTTGGGAGCAGGAAGGTTTGCTCAGGGGCTGGCTGGTTGCTCTCCCCCCAAATGGGGGGGCCTGCGCCCTGCCCCCACCTTACCCCCCAACCCCCAGCCCCTGCCATGACTGACCCGTCAGCCTGTAAAACCACCATTGCCTTGATCTCAGGGGGTGGGAAGGGCTGCCTCAGGGCACCCCGGGCTCCAGGCCCCCTTCTTCCAGTTGGGCTTCCCTTTGCCAGGGTCAGGGGTCCCATGGGGGACAGGCTGGGGAGATTAGTGGGCAGAGAAGCCCAGTCAGCCATGATGAGGTGGAGTTCTTTTCTTCACCTCAGGGGGCCAAGGTATGAGGGGCGTCCTGTAGAGCCCCCATTTCCCACTGTGGCCATCTCAAAGCCTCAGCCTCTCTTCCTTCCAGAAACCCCCACTGCCTTGGCCCATACCTCTCCAGCTCCCCAGGGGCTCAGGCTGGGCAGCTGGAGACTCAGGGTATGGCCCTTGCTTGACTTAGTCAAAGCTTGAGGGGGTGGCCCAAGTGTGGGAGGGGCAGGTACAGGCTGCTGGGTTGTCTGGTGCCTTTGGGAGCTGTGCCACTGGGGTCTTGTCTCTTATAACCCCAGAGATTCCACCCCCACCTCAGAAAAGCCAGGGGGCTGAAGAATCACCCTATTCTCTGCCCCTTACCCCTACTGTGTCTTGGGGTAACAGTGCTGGGAAGGAGAGCATTGTTTGTCTGGTGACCCCCACATAGCCCTTCTGTGGAGGGCAGGGGGTAAAGTGGGCTGGGTGGCAACAGCCAGGTCTAGGGTTTGGCCAAAGGCTCCTTTCCCTGGGGGAGGCCCAGGAAGTGGGCTGGGGGCTCGTTAAAGAGACAGCCCCCTTCCCCTGCACAAACGGGGCAGGTGCAATAGTGGTGGAGTTGGTAGCATTGGGTGCCCAGCTGGAGGGGCAGTGCCCTCAAGGACTGACCTGAGTCCTGGATCCTAGAGGTCAGGATTCAGGTAAGAAGATTGTATGAGGCTCGTTTGCTTGGTGGAGAAGGTGGTCCAGACAGGTGGTATTCCTGGGGTCAGCAGACTCCTGCCAAAAGCCCCTGGTGGCCTGGGTACCCTGCCCTGGTCTTGGAATCCCCTGAGCACTGAGTGGAAGGGCAGAGGAGCATTTTGCACATTGGAGAAGCCAGAAGGAAGGGGGTGGCCCAGATGGCTGGGAGGGCTGAGAAGCACAGAGCAGAAGCCCTTCCCACAGGCAAAGACAGACCCCTCACCCCCTGGTTGGGGTCAGGGCACTGAGTCTGTCACCACCTGGGCACTGGAGAGGTGAAACCAAAGGTGGGCAGGGGATGGTGACAGCACTGGGGACTACCCCTGTTGGTCCTAGGTCTGTAAAGCCCCTCCCCAATGCCTTGTGTCGCTGTACAGTTTTATGTACCAATAGGCGACATTTGGCCAGAGGAGACTCCCCCTCACAACCCAGCCTGACCCAGTCAGTGTCTTCCTAGAAGGGACCTAGTTGGTCCCCATCCCCCTACTTCAGAGCATGTCTCTTGGTAGGGGGAAGATGTATGGGGACATATTTCTCTCCTAGGGTCCCTGAAGCATGTCTCACATCCCCTGGGGAAGGTCTCTGAGCATTCCTCACCTCTGGGGGCTCTCTAGGCCCTATCTCTCCCCTTGGTAGTCTCTGGGGGACATGTATTCCCTTTGGGGACCATGGGAGCAAGTCTCTCCCCACCCCTCCCCAGACTCTCTGGGGAGCCTGTTTTCCTCCCAGGGTTCCTGGGAGTACCTAAGGCAAGTCAGTGGGCCATCTCTCTTCCCAGGGAAGGGGTCTATCTCTGAAGCATGTCTGGGAAGGGATGTTTCTGGCCCTCCCCCTATTTCTCCTATGGGGGTGTCTCTGCCCTGCAGCACTTTAGGATGAAGCTGGGCATCTCTGAGTTGTCTTTTCTCTAGGGGCTCTGGATCACTCTCTCCTGAGGGTGGGACCTCTGGAGCCATTTCTTCCCTGAGTAGGGGCTGTCTCCGGGTGTTGGGAGGGCTTGTGTTGGCGCCATGAGAAAGTCTTTTAAGGGGCGTCTCCACGGGGACTTCTCTGGGAGGGGAGACTGTGTCTCGCCCATGGGGTTCCGGAACCCCCTGGGCAGATGTGTCTGCCTGTGGCTAGGGGGAGACTGTGTCTCCTCAGGTTATCTGAGTGGGGAGGGGGGCCGTGTCTCTCTCGTGTGTAGGGGGGTGGGGTTCAGGGTGGGGGGCTGTGGGCGCGTCGGGTGCCCATCCTGGGGTCGTGTTTCTCTTGGTTCGTGCCGCTTCCCACCGCCTCGCTCCTCCCGGGAAGGGCCCCCGCCCCGCCCCTACTCCACCCTATCCCTGGCGCTGCGAGCACAATCCCGTTGATTTGTAATGATTTCTGTCTCTTTCTGTCTTTCTCTTTCTCTGACCTCCCTCCCACGCCGCGAGCATGCGCAGGCACCACCCCTACCCCCTCCGGTTCGGTTCGTTTCCGGTTTGTTTGCTGAGCTGTCAATGAAAGACCCGTGTAATTATTCCTGAGCTTTACAATAAAAGTGTGAAAACCGGACCCCACTCCGCTTCTTCCGGGCCCTCGGGCCTGCGTCCGGTGGCGAGTGGGAGCTAAGCTGGGGCAGAGGCCTTGGAGAGGGCGAGGGGAGGGGACGCCAGGGGGAAGAGGGACCGAGACCTACCGTGGGACCCACGAGTGTCTCACGTGGACCGGGAGCGAGAGGACGCAAGCAGAGGACAGACACCCAGTCTATGCGCCTACGGGTGTGTACCTCATAGTGTCCCCTACCCGGTCCGCTGGGCCCGACCGGCTCCCATCCCCACTCAGAACTCAGGTGTAGGCCAGGAAGGGGGCGTGGGGATCGAAGATTCTGCTATGCTGCCTTCTTCCATGAGGCGCCCCCCACCCAGGACGCGCAGGTGCGGACTGGGCCATTCGGTCGTTCCCTGTATCCATCCCCGCTCCCCTCTCCTTTGGCAACGAGTATGAGTTGCAGAACTGGATGGTATAAGAGGCGGAAGACATCTGTCTGTCTGTCGCTTCCTCCTACGCTCAGGAACGAGGGTTGGAAGTCGATTTAGGGGAAGGGAAACAAAAAGGTCTCAGCCCCGGTCCCCGACTGCGTCCCCTCCCCCTCTTCCGGGCTCGAGCAGCCCAAGCCTCCTTCGTTCGACTCCTGGGTAAACACCGGCTCCGAAGAGGTGGAGAAACCGAGACCGGATCAGCCGGTTCCCGGCCCCGCCTCCCGGGGCGCTCCGACCCCGCCCTTTGTGCGCTTCCGCTCGGCTGCGTCCTCCCTCCCCCGGCCCGCACTGCGTGGGCCTCGCTCCGGACCCCGGGGTCGGTGCAGCCTCTGGGATTAGCCGAGCGCTGGGACTAATCCCGGATGAGCCTCCGTGTAAACCCGGATCGACTGCGGGGACGGCGGGGGTCACTGGATCCCCTTCATTCCTAGACGCGGAGCATTGTGAGGCCTGGAGCTCACCTCCGGTCCCCTTGCTACTTTAGGAGAGACGTGTGTGGGGTCTGCAACCGGGGACGGGGCTGGGCAAGGGGAGGAGGAAGGCACCGCCGAGATCCAAAGAGATCGCGCATACCGCGAGCCTGGTCTTGTAAGAGTGGGGGGAGATTTCAAGGAAGGGGAAAAGGCCCCCTCTAAATCCACAGGGTTAAGGTCAGCTCTCTGGCGCTGCCTGGAACCCCTAGGCCTCCACCAGTCCTCCAGTTAGAGAATCATACCTGTGATTCCACAGGCCTCCCTACCTGTGGCCTTGATGACTTGTCCCTAACTTGGGCCTCACCTTCTTATCTGGTGAGGCACTCAATCAGCGGGGAGGTGGGGAGGGCCCAGACACTGAGGGGTGAGGAAGTTCTGGTAAGTCCTAGCCCAGAAAAAGATGTCAAAAGTCAAGGAAGTTGGGGGAGATTCAGTGGCTGACAATGGAATCCTGCCCATGGTTGATTTACTCATTCTATTAAATACAAACATTTCCTGAGCCCCTCCCTTGTGCTAGGCCAGCACAGAGTACTGGGACACCCCATGAAGGACATAGTCTCTATGGGAAAGGCAGACAGGTAAACAATGACCACATCATGCATTCGGCCCTGTCTTGAGCTGGAAATTCTGGCAGGAGAGCCAAAGGAGGCATCTCTTCCAGGGTCCAGAGGCTTCCTGGAAGGGGTGATGCCAGAGCTGAGTTTCAAACGGTGGATGGGGGATAGGCCACTGAGGAAAGGGTGGTGTTGTTGCCTAAGCAAGTAGTTGCAGTCAAGGATCTGGAGGTGGAGGAAGAGAAGGTGAGGTGGCTCAGAGAAGCAAAGAGAAATTGGAAACCACTGCAGGGGCCAGAACTGGAAGGACCTGCTTGTTAACCTAAGGGGCTTGGATTAGGGGGAAAGGAGGAGCCATTGCCAGACTCTAGTCAGGAAAGAAAAGGTCAGATTTACATTCTCTGGAATTCAAACTGTCTTCTTTCCTTCCCTGCCCCAGGTTTCTTTGGGGAATCTTGGGTTGAGAGTAGAGACATACACAGGCAGACAGACAGGAAGAGGAACCAGATGCAATTCAGATTGGTTAAAGTGGTCCCCACCTTCTTTCATTACACCCGGAATCAGAGAGACCTACATTAGAATTCTGCCTGTACTACTTACTAGTGCTATAACTTTGGGCAGGTGAGTGACCCTCAGTTTCTGCAACTGTAAATAGTGCTTGCCAAGGATTATTGTGGGTCTTCAATGAAATCATTGGTCCACTCTTTTTTTTTTTTTTTTTTTTTTGATACAGGTCTCACTTTGTCACCCTGTAGAGTGCTATAGTGTCATAGCTCACAACAACCTTAGACTTTTGGACTCAAGCGATTCTCTTGCCTCAACCTCTCACGTAACTGGGACTACAGGTGCCTGCCACAACGCCCGGCTTTTTTTTTTGGTAGTTGTCATTGTTGTTTGGCAGGCCCCGGGCTGGGTTTGAACTCACCAGCTCCTGTTTATGTGTCTGGTGCCCTAGACACTGAGCTATGAGCCTTTTTTTTTTTTTTTTTTTTTTTTAGAAAGTCTCACTTGGTCACTCTTGGTAGAGTGCCTTAGTATCTTAGCTCACAGCAACTTCAAACTCTTGGGTTCAAGTGATTCTCTTGCCTCAGCTTCCCAGGTAACCCAACACAGCACCCAGCTATTTTTGTAGAGATGGATTCTCGCTCTTGTTCAGGGTAGTCTCAATTCATGAGCTCAGGCAATCCACCCGCCTCAGCCTCCCAAGGGCTGGGATCACAGGCGTGAGCCATCATGCCCAGCATTGGTCCATGCTTTCATGTAACGCTATTAATATTTAGCACCTACCAAAGGGCAGGCACTGTCCAGGTACTGGCAGTACACCACTGAGTAAGGCAGGCATGGTCCCTACTCTCTGTTTTCTGGAATTTAACGTTTCAATAGAGAAGACAGACAATAAACAAACAAATGAGGTAATTATACATTGTGTTAAAGTGCTGTGAAGGAAACAAACAATGGGACATGAAGGAGGATAACTGGAGGTGGGGTAGAGGAAGGGGATGCTTGCTCAGCCTGGCCAGGGAAGGTTCTCTGAGGAAACCTGAAGATTTAAAGCTCAGAAAAAGAACATTCCAGATACAAGAAATTATACCTTCAAAGCCCCTGAGGTGGGAAACAAAGACTTCAGCCTGAATACTCACTCTTTAAGATGCTAAGCTTCCTGAGGGCAGTTGCCTAGGTCCCTCATTTCTTTTCCTAACCTTACGGACAAATACTGGGTGAAGTGAATAGAAATTGAGGAGCGTTTCCATCCTGCAGGCCAAATGCCTCCCCCATCCCCTAGAGTGGTATTGGGGAGTTTCTGGCCTCTTATCAGTCAGCCCATCTGCCCAGCTTAATCTTCCAGCTGTTCTACAGCTCCTCCCCCCAGTTTTAGGACAGGCCTCAGCCTGCTCCTGTTCCTTTCTGGGGTTCCCAGCCCTCTTCTTGGGCAAGAGAGGCAGGTTGGGGTCCCTGCAGAATCAGCCAATCCAGAGCCTGGACTGAATAGGATTTAGTATCTGACCTGCAGGGGCTAAGGGGAGGATGATGTTTCCTGGATGAAGATGGCAGAGAGGGTTAGGAGTTTAGGCCTTTTGGAGTCTCCCCCTTGGCCTAGGTCTCTCTTCAGGGAGGCAGCCTAGATCCCTGTCCATTCTCCCTCAAAGAATGCACCTCGCAGTCCTTGCACAGGGGTTAAGGGTACATTTCTCACCCTGCCGCCCCCTCCTGCTGCAGAGTGCACACAGCTCCTCTCTCACACACTCACCATCCAGCTGCACACTGCGTCTCCATGGCAACCAGTAGGCCTGGTCCATGGATGTTAGAAATAAGTGCCAGAGGAAGAGGTGGGGGAAAGAGAAAGAGAGAGAGGAAAGAAATAAAGAGACTTATAAAGATAGCCTCCACGGAGGCCCCTGTGCTTCCTTGGACCCCCTGCCAGGAAGCTATGAATGAACTTGGGCCCTGAGGATGGAGGGGCTCATGGTGAAGACTAAGCAGTAAATCAGTGACTGTCTGGACACAGGTAATGGGCACCAGTGGGCAGAGCAGAGCAGAGGGAGCGGGATCAAGGGAAGTTGCAGGACAGTTTAAAGCCTTGGGATAAAAATATTTTATCTGGGTAAAAGGCAGATGGGGGTGGGTGACTTTGGGGAGCTACTTTCCCTTCTTCCTGGCCTAATTGGCTGTTCAGGCTGAAACCACCTCTTAGTCACTTAGTCTAATTAGAATTGTTCTGGAGAAAACAGTGGGGGAGGGGAAGGAGAAGCAGGGGTGTGAAGGGGGAGGGTGAGTGGGGACATAGTGGGTTGGGGGTTCCTTCTCTAACCTGTCACCCATAATATGATCACTAAATGGATGGGGTGGGCCTGAGTGTACAGGCTGGAGGTTACTTTGACACTACCACCCGTGCCACTAGTGCCCCCTCACACTCACCTGTGTTCTCTTCTGTTTCTGCCTCAGTCTCCCACTACCTCCTTAGCTCCAGCCCTCACTCTTGCTCTCCCTTTCTAACTAACCTTCCCTTCTCCCCTTCCTAGAGGGGGTCCCTCTGGTCACCAGTGTTTGGCTAATGAACAGGGGAAGGATTTTACCCAGGCCAAGGGGAGACTCCAAAAGGCCTAAACTCCTAAATAACTCCAAAGATTATCCTCTGGAGAGTAGAGGAAGGGCAGGTAGGAGATCGTACCAAGAGGGGACTTACTCTTACTCTTGAGGAGTAAGAGGGAATAGGGCTGACATTGGCCTGGCTTGATTCCCCTGCCTCCCCCCCACACACACACACATATTCAGAGGATAGGTGTGTGAGAGTTTGACCTCTGAAGCTGGATGGTCTGATTGCCTTGGACAAGTTACTTAACCTCTCTGAGCATTACTTTCTCTAACCATGAAGTGGGGATAATAAATCCTAAATTTGTAGTGTGGATTTAAGGTGATAATCTATGTAAACTTCTTAGCACAGAAGATTGTAAGGACTCAATAAATGGCAACTTTTATTGTCACTCTAGACTCCTCTCCTTTCTCTGGGGCCCTTTTGGAGTCAGGATATCTGTATCTTCAAATCCCCTCCTCTTGTTGCTTCCCCATTCTTGAGGGCCAATATTACACCCCAATTCCTAGATTCATCCCTCTTTACTGGCTCCCAAGCCTACCCAACGGGTGTCCCCATGGAAGAAGAGTAGCTGTGTTGAAGGTGAGATTTCTACCCTGCCCCCTGCCCACAGGGTCCGAAGGGACAGATTCCTTCTCCAGCTTAGGGTCTGTTTTTCCCTTCTCCACAGGCCTCAGAGGGGAGGAAAGGGGACAGCCATAAATGATGTAGGGGAAGTATACTTGCTGAGGGGGACAATAAGGGATGAGCAGCGTCCAGAAGCCTAAATATTTCATGGGGCTGCAGCACTGGGAAGGGCAAAGTCCCCGAGCTGTGCTTGTGAGTGTGCATGTGACTCCACGTGACTCGGAGCTGCCCAATGCCCAGTGCCCAGTGCACTCTATATCCCCTAACCCCCAAAACACTACACCCATGGAAACCTGCTCACAGGAACCCTTTCCTGACCAAGATCCCTCCAAAACTCTTTCATCACATGCGTCTTTATTTCTTATAGCTGTGCTGTAGTAGTTTGTAAAGCTTTTAAGCTGTATTTTACGTGGTCACATCTTTTCTTACCTGTGTATTCAGTTTCCTCCATTAGATTCCCCCAGGAGTGATCCCCTTACCCCTCATCCCATCAGCATTACCAGAAGAGGCCAGTAATTGGAAGAACCTGGTGGGTTGAGAGCAAAGGGGGTGGGAGAGGAGGTCAGGATCTCCCTGAGATCACGTCTTGGTTATGGTTGACTAAGAAGGAAGTGTCAGTCCACAGGAGGTGAGCATGTCAGAATAGCAGCAGAGTCTAGTGGCTTCCATGCCCCCTGCTTACAGAGGAGCTGAGGGACTACCTCTGCCAAACTTCTGCCCCCAGGTGGCCCTGTAGGGCTGTTCTCCATGACCCTTTCCCAACTCCACATCTTAGTAGGGGAATAGAAGTTGCTCCTTTTAATCTGCCTTACAGGCCCCCTTGTCCTTTTCCTTGGCCTTATCCCTATCATTCATTATTTTACCTATTTGTTTACTTGTTCTATTTCTGTCTCTTCCCACTAGAATAAAAGCATACAGGAGATAAGAACCTTGTTTAACTTATTTATCATTGCTAAAAATACTGAATGAGTGAATGAATGCGTGAATGGAAGGAAATCTGCTTGAGGATTCTGCAGCCCTAGCAAGAAAAGGGAGGCAGAGGGAGGGCAGGCCTCAGGTGAGTGGGGATGGAGGGAAGGGCTAGAAGTAGGGGGAGTAGAAGGGATGGGGATGGGAAGGACACTGGGGAAGAGGTGGAGATGAGGCAGAGCCTGAAGCAGACAGAGCTAGAACCAGGCTTTAGAGTAGGAACCCAGTTCCCCAAATGGGCTAGAGGCAGGGTGCAGGTAAGAGGAGGTCAGACTGGGAATAGGAAGCCACTACAGGGTCTTCCTGAAATTGAGGTCTGGGGCCAGAGTGGGTAAAGTGCAGTAGCCCACCAGAAGGAACTGAGTCACTGCCGGGTTCCCCAGACCCACATTTCCTGGTGCCATCAATGTCCCTCCAGGCCACTCACACACCCCCATTTTGGGCTGGATGCCCAGCCCCAAGTCCCCTCTCCTTGCCTTTCTAGGCCCATAAACAGGAAATACCCCAGGCTGGGCCTGCCAGGGCTGCCCTTAGAGAAAGAGCCAAGGATCTTCCTTTAGCTGGGAAAGGTGAGCAAAACCAGTAAGAGTTCTTGACCCTTTGATTACCCATGCTATAACCCCCAGGAGACCCTTTCAGAAGCCTCCATTCTCCCAAATCAAAGGTGACAACAATATTAACTCATTAGTACTAAGCCCCCAGAGGAAACTGGGTTTGAGGGAGTATTCATTTCACAAGGCTCTGTCTTTTCCCTTGGTCCTTTCCCCCAGCCCAGGGGCTTCCTGAGAAGGCAGACAAGACACAGGGGAGGTAGCCTAGAGTGGAGGTGGGGAGATGACCATCAGAGAAATGTTGTCTCCCCTGGAATCGGCCAGAGTGGCTGTATATGCCAGGGTGAGGTTAAGGGAGCATAGGAGATTGGAGGTGGGTGCACATCTGCCCTGGTTGTCATGCAACTGACTTGACTCCCAAGGTGATGGCCTCTCCCCCAAAGCCCTATGAAGCGTGGAGACACACACACACACACACATGCACACACACACAGGGCTTTGTAAAACTCTACTCCTGGAAGAGTGTAGTCAGCTTCTTCTCTATTCTCTCTGCTTCTCTGGGTGAGTCTGACCAGGGAGGGGGTCATGGGAGAAGGAAGTATCAGGGTGCCAAGGAGACAAAGAAGCCTTTCGAAGGGGGCTAGTGTGTGGCTTGGTGTGGGATTACACGTGCAGTGTAGCTGGGGTGGTGGTGTCCCAGTGCGCATTAGATGAGGTGGATATACTCTCTTGACCCACCCCCACTCCTGCAGCCACACCACGTGTTAGAGGGATTTGGGAGGGAGACGATTATTAACAAAGACAACAATAATCACAGTTATCCTTAATTGAGAGCTTATTAAATTCCACCTATGTGGTTGTGGTAAGCATTTTACAGGCAGTGTCTCCTTTGATTCTCACAACACCAGTACAAGGTAGGAATTATTATCCCTGTTTATAGACAAGAAAACTGAGATTCTCAGAGGTTAAGTAACTAGCTTCAGGTCAAGGACCTGGAAAGAAAGGACTGGGCGAGAGTCTGCAGGAGGTGGGGAGTTAAAGGACAAGGGTGCCAAACTAGCCACTGAGACCACTAGTCATGTCCTCAGGCCCCAGGGGTCACTCATGCCCATGTGTCTCTGTGCTCTTTGGCAGGGCTAGTCACATACTGTGCCAAGAGGAGGGCCTGGGAACTTCAGATTTTGGTGCCTGCTTGGGCTGGGCTGGGCTGGGGCAGCTGAGGGCACCTGTGAGGGTGTGGGGTACACTGAGCAGCAGGCCTCGTGATTGGCACGAGCCAGGGGAGCGGCTGGCAGCCTTGTTCCTGGTAAACACGAGGAGAGGTTACTTCACAAGGAAACAGTAATTAACTTTAATTAGCACCTTGCATCTCGGAATATTATTAACATCTCAATTTCTCTAATCAAGGCAGCAGGAGAGGGGCGGCATCTGCTTTGCTGACTCCTTCCTGGCCATGCTCCCTGGCTTGGCTTGGGTTCCTGCCCGGCCTTCACCCCTTGGAAGGCAAGAGTACCTCCTTGGGGGCAGGCTGCCAAGGAGAGTCTGGACTGACAGGGAAGAGAGCAGGTACAGGCCAGGGACACACAAGCCAGCCCCAGCTGACGTGGAGCAGTTGGATGGGGCGTAAGCAGTTTTTTATGTGACCACAGTTTCTTTCCAAGTAGACACTAGGCACCAAAGACAGGGCTAGGCTTTTGTTTCCTGATCCAGAGAACAGACATGGCTGCCTTGGTATTTTCGCTTCACCTCTTCTTCCCTTCCTTCTCCCTTCTTCCCTATCTTCTTCCTTCTTCTCTCCCTTCCTCCTCTCCTCCCCTTTCTCCCTTCTTTGTGCTAACTTCCTTTTCTCTCTCCCTCTCCCCTCTTCTCTTTCTTTTCCACTCCCTCTCACGCTCCCCCTCCCTCCTCCCTAGACTTCTCCATTTTAATAAGCATTTATTAAGCATCCCTGGTAAGATGGGGCTCTGCATCCACCACAGGGGATATGGCAGTGGGCAGGGGCACAGGATAAATCCTGCCCTTGGGAGTTTAGGATCCCAGGGGGGAGATAAGGCTTGGGCATATCAAACTCTAATTTGGGCTCCACACTGATGCTGATAGGCATCATAATGGAGGAGCAGATAAAGGGCTGTGGGGTTAGGAGGAGGGTAGAAAGTGGGGGGGCTAGAGGAGAACCATTGGGGACACTACAAAAGCTGCATGTCAGGCCCTCTTTAGAAGGCCATCTTGGAGGAAAATTCCTGAGGGTGCAGGAAGTGACTCTCTCTTCATTATACCCACCCTCAATGGCTGTTAACCCTGCCTCCTGCCTGATATTAATAACTGACTGTCCTCCTTGGTCTAATTACAGTGGCCTGCTGCTTGCACAATTTGTTATTTATCTGGCAGTGGCCTCGGGGCTATCTCTCCAACCATCCAATTTGTGTTTATTGAGTACCTTGAGGGCAGGGGCTGCCCTGGAGTAGGCTCCAAGTGCTAGGGCGCCTCTCTACAGGTACTGGAGGGGTCAGAGAGAGCTGCCTACAGGCCTGGGCATTTTAGAAACAAAAGCTTGGCAGTGTCTTCACGGAGCTCCCCAAAGAGAAGAGTCTGGTTCCACATTGGCCATACTTGTGCCTATAACGTTGTCTTTGTGCCCCCATCTCTATTTTTATACCAACCAGAGGATAGCATCACACTCAAATTCAACTGTAAATTTTGTCCAGCATTAACCCAGAGGGCGGGTTAAATGTTCAGTGGAGACCCCAATCTCAAGTCCACCTAGTTGGAAGAGCACACACTATTTGATTTTATTATTTACCTCAGTTCAGAAAACTTATCACGCATCAAGTTGCCAGGTGCAAAGTGGGACCAGTTATATCACCCTGGTCACCCTGCTACCGTGGGCCGGAAACAGGGATGGGGATTTACTTTTCCTTTGCTATCACTCTAGTCAGCACTTCTGATCAACTTTTGTTGAGGTCTGTAGGATCTCACTTAATTTCTCACAGTAACCTAGAGAGGTGGGAATTATTTATACCCATTTTATAGCTGAGGAAACAAAACAAAGAAGTGAAGTCACACAATTGGTAAGAGAGTGAAAGCAGACTGGGGAACAGAACTGCTGTGATCACTTCCTTGATTTTGATCTCTCCACTTTATTTGGAGCCCTTCATCCACCTAGAGCAAAATCACTGGAGGACCAGAATGTGGCCCTTGCCCTCCAGAAGAACCAGAAAATGGCCACATGCCAGACAGAGTCTCAAGCTGTCGCCCAAGATAGAGTGCTATGGCAGCACAGCTCATAGCAACCTCCAACTCCTGGGATTAAGCGATTCTCTTGCCTCAGCCTCCCAAGTAACTGGGACTACAGGCGCTCACCACAACACCCACCTATTTTTTGGTTGTAGTGGCCGGGCGTTGTGGCGGGCGCCTGGGGTCCCAGCTACTTGGGAGGCTGAGGCAAGAGAATCGCCTAAGCCCACGAGTTGGAGGTTGCTGTGAGCTGTGTGCCGCCACAGCACTCTACAGAGGGTGATAAAGTGACACTGTCTCTACAAAAAAAACAACAACAGGATTTAGCAGAAGGGAAAGCTGGGGAGTCTGCCTACCCTTCACCTTCCCGGTGCTGGGCACAGGGTTGTGCTGACATGATCATTAGCATAATATTTGCATAAGGAACAATTGAGGAGATTGGAGTAGAGCCTCAGAGGAAACACCTGCAAAGAACTGTGAATGAAAGACTCTCCTGCCTCCAACCCTGAGATCTTTCCCACCCCCCCCAACCTAGGATTCCAGGAGTGGGGGGAGTAGCAGGAACCCAGATAAAGATGGTGATCACAGTTATAATTTACAGAGTACCAGCTCGCTGCCAAGCACTGAAGTGGATGCTTTATTTCTCTTGATCTTCACAACCACCCTAGGTGGTACATTTTATAATCCCTTCAGAAGGAAGCTGAGGCTCAACTGCCTCACCCACCCCCACCCCCAGCCACACCCCAAGTCAAATAGCAGAGATGGACTTTGGAATAAGGTCCTGTGACTCAAGGCGCTCCACCTGTCACAGTGGGGCAGGGTGCTCTGGGATCATCCCAGGCACCAGATCTAGTCTCCACCGGTTGTGGGGGCTCCTGGGAGGCTTGGAACCAGAGCTCAAAACAGGCTCCTATACACAGACA
The DNA here is from genome assembly GCA_963574655.1 of Perodicticus potto. Classification (NCBI taxonomy): domain Eukaryota; kingdom Metazoa; phylum Chordata; class Mammalia; order Primates; family Lorisidae; genus Perodicticus; species Perodicticus potto. The sequence goes on along the minus strand of CAUYRH010157583.1, from coordinate 1,914 downwards.
CAAATGCTCCTGCACACATTTGCACAGCCACCTGCCCCTCCCCCACCCCTGCTTCTGGAGGCAGAGGAACTGGCTGACTTGGCCCATAACCAGGTTAGCCAAGATCCAATTAACTAGTTAGCGCAGGCAGAGCTGGGGGCAGGCAGGGCGCGCAGGAGAGCAGGACGGATGGGTTGGATAATGTGCAGAGACAGCCAGAGACAGTGGATCCGCTCTAACTTGATAAGCAGCTCCCAACATCAGCAAGCCTGGCCTGGCAAGCAGAGCAGCCTTCATCCCAGACGGCTGGTGGGGGAGCCCAGAGTGCCAGGCCGGCCTCTGACCCTATCTCGCTTCCTCCCAACTCCAGCTGCCACACAGTCAACTCACAGCCTCTTGGCCTCTGGCCTCCCCTCAGCAACCCTTGATCCAGCTGGCTTTGTCTCCTTTCAGGGCTATGAGGTCAGCAGCTTCTGGGAGATAGATTTTCCCTCTCCTCCTCTCCTCCTCTCCTCCTCTCCCCTCCCCTCTCCTCCTCTCCTCTCCTGTCCTCTCCTTCCCTCCTTTCCCCTCCCCTCCTCTCCTCTCCCCTCCCCTCCCTTCTTTCCAGAGTCTCACTTTGTCGCCCTGAGTAGAATGCCCTGTCATCAATCTAGCTCACAGCAATCTCAAACTCTTGGGCTCTAGGGATCCTCTTGCCTTAGCCTCCCAAGTAACTGGGACTATAGGTGTGGGCCACCATGCCCAGCTAGTTTTTCTACCTTTATTTTTTTATTTTTTTGAGACACAGTCTCGCTTTGTTGCCCTCAGTAGACTGCCATGGCATTACAGCTCACAGCAAACTCAAACTCTTGGGCTTAAGCGATTCTCTTGGCTCAGCCTCCCAAGTAGCTGGGACTACAGGCGCCTGCCACAATGCCTGGCTATTTTTTGTTGCAATTCTCATTGCTGTTTTAGCTGGCCGCAGCCAGTTCAAACCTCCCACCCTTGGTATATGGGGCCCGCGCCCTTCCCACTGAGCCACAGGTGCCGCCCTAGTTTTTCTATTTTTAGCAGAGACAGGGTCTTGCTCTTGCTCAGGCTGGTCTCAAACTCCTGAGCTCAGGCAATCCACCTGCCTCTGGCTCTCAGAGTATCAGGATTACAGGCTTGAGCCACCACGCCTGGCCTCCCAAATATGTTTGGGAGATATATTTTCACCCAAATGAGGCCAAAGTAGCAAGTGGGGAATGTCATTATGCACAAATGAGTGCAACAACCACCTCAAGATAGAAGAGATAGATGCAATACACATATAAAGGAAGAGGGGATGGAACTGCTGGAAGAGTTAACGGGGAGGAGATGGGAGACAAGAATAACAAAAGCCACTATTTGTGTAGTTTGCCATGTTGCAAACCATTTACATGTACTAGCTCATATTCATAATAACCTTCTGATGTAGATAGTATTAGAACCCTCACTTTGCAGGTGAGAAAACGGCCTCAAAACCACCATACTTTATACTATCCCTGAACTATGCCTAAGACTAACAATACTACTGACAGCGATATTACTTGCTTTTGTGTATCACCTTAGAGTTTACAAAGGCTTTTAGGATTTATCCTGACAACAGGCTTATAAGATGAATATTTTATTATTTATTTATTTATTGAGACAGAGTCTCACTTTGTCACCCTCAGTACAGTACCATGGTGTCATAGCTCTCAGCAACCTCAAACTCCTGGGCTCAAGTGATTCTCTTGCCTCAGCCTCCCAAGTAGCTGGGACTACAGGCGCCTACCACAATGCCCAGCTATTTTTGTTTGTTTATTTGTTTAGCAGGCCAAGGCTGGGTTCGAACGCAGCGGGGGGGGGGGGCGGGGGCCCGGGCCCGGGCCCGCGCCCCCCGCCCCGCCGCAGCGCCCCCACGGCGGGCCCGCTCGGGCGGGGTAACTA
>CAUYRH010157582.1:0-16380 GCA_963574655.1 Perodicticus potto | reverse complement strand
GGAAACTCACAATAGAGTCAGTTACATACAGCCTCAACTACCAGGTGGAGCAAACTAGAATTTATAGAACTTAAAATAAAAGGCTGTTGTGTAAATTGGTATGTCATATCATGATTGCAGTATGTAGAGAGCAGCAGTATGTGGTGCCAGTTACCTGGGTGACTGATTTTTATACCCTCCCACTGCAGTGCTTCAGATTGATTACATTTACAAGAATTTTTATGACATCTACAAAACAAAAGCGATAATGAAGGATCATGTACTAGAATAAAAACAGTGGCTTTGATCCTCTTCTCTCTGTGTTTGATTAGTTTAATCTATAATATAACTGTTGTGAAAACTTAATGACAGCTGCCTTATATTAAGTGTGCCATGCAAATTATCTTAAGCGGTTTATTTGACGTTCAAAACTGTCCACCAAGATTTTTAAGTAAGTATTTTATACTATTACTACAATAAATTGGGGTGTGTGTAGAAAGGCACATACATATCTTGTAGATTTAGCAAAATTAGTATAAGATATATTCTTTTATACAAACTTGTATAATTGTACTTACTATGGGAATGTGTACAAATAATGTGCTTTACTTCATTTATCAGTTATATAAAAATGCATTGTATAATTGATAAATTATGTTTCATAGTGATACAAACACGTAGCTTGAAGCCTCAAATATATGTTCTAAAAGAGTTCTTCATATTACAATTAAATTATTAGATGATCTTTAAGATAATTTTAAGTGCCTTATGTATAGATAAAAGTATGATTTTATTCATCTATATGAAGAATCCTAGGCACATGGATGTGCACACTACTTACGTAATTTGGAAGTGTTAGTATGTTTAATAAACAAAAATTTTAACTTAAAATAATTAGTTCAGTTTTATCTGTCACTTTAATTTGCTGTTAATTAGATCTGAATGGACTCTATGTAATAAAATGATTAACAAGAATATTAAGATTATATATTCATATATATACTATTAGCACATTAAATTATTATAGATGTGATTATGGCGATCTTCTTTTTAATATCTCGCAGATACACATAAAGACCATTTAAACTAACTATGTGGTGTGGCAGCTCACATTGGCTAAACGTACCTGAGAGCATTACCAAAAACTAACAAGAGACATTGAATTTCTGCTAACTTTTCTGCTATGTACTAGTACCACTGAGGCAAGTTATTTGACCTCCGTGGTTCTCAGCATTTTCACAGGTTTATTTTGGGTGAACAAGTAAGAATAGTATATGTAGAGTAGCAAACCGTTGGCTTTAAGAAATATTTTGCTTGGAAAAAACATGCTCAAATCATTTGCTTATTAGTAGTATTACACATAGGCACTTCCCCTCCTAGGATTAATCGCTAGCATTTATTTAGGACTTTTTTTGTGCCAGTTTGTGTTAACTGCATTCCATGCATAATTTTATTTAATCCTATCTCTCTAAATTAAGCACTACTCTTTTTTTACTTTACAACTCAAATAGCCAAATCTGTTTTTTCTTTTTTTTTCTTCCTCTCTTGAATTCATCTATCTGTATTTTAGATTCACTAAAGATGTAAAAATGTTAGATGCATACTATTATTTTTTATTTTTAGTAAAATAAAATACTGTCACTATTCATTACCTCAATAAATTAAGTACTAATATCACATGTGGTTTAAAATAAAGATGAATATGTCCATGATTAAAAGGATATTTGGAGAATCTTGGTAGTGTAGGAAAAAAATTCCTAAAATATCTGTATTTTAAGAAATCCATCAAGATAGGCTGAGGTAACATGTAGATTATCGTTTCCACATAGTATATATAAAATTGGAGTCTTCACAAGGGCAAACTTGGAATTGAACAAGCCAGGTCCAAAACCAGATGGCAAGAAAAACTTTCAAGCTGTTCCATTTGCAAATTGATTTTTAGATTTTCACGTGGTGCATTACATTATAAGTTCAAATTAATTTCAAGCTTTTAATTTTTCATCTATATCTTCATGACTCTAGCACATGCTTCCTCGTCTGTCTCGACAGTGAATCCAAAATGGGCAGCAAACAGCTTTTCACTATACATTAAATACACACAGAACAGCACTTAGCTGTGTGCAGTTTGAACCCTTCTCAATAAAAGTTTTAAGAGATAAGAAGCTTTTTCTACTTCAGTGTCACTATTAGTCTGAATAATACATAAACGTTGAGAAATGGTAGAAGTTCTACTGAGGATTGTGACATAACTTTAATGCAATTATCTGTCATTACCACAGTTGTGATGTAAGCCCCACACCACACTAAACACTCAGTGTCACCATCTCTGTTTTTCCCCCTCCCCCCATTATCACCTTATATAAAGGAAGAAATTGGAAGATGAAATTTGGGTACTCATAAAAGTCCTTTGAGCTGTCAAAAGTTGAACACTGGAAAAGAACAAAGGTCATGACTCTAGCTACAAAAACCACCAGGGATGAGTAAAATGCTATTGAGACATGATGTGCAATGCTTTTCTGAAACTGAAGCTATATGGTCTTTTTCAATCAGGGCTCAATTACTATGGTTTCCTCCTTTGTACCTTAAATGGACAACAACATTATTGTTTAGAAAAGATGTATAGCTACTGATGTAGGGTGGTCACTGTAAATGAGTATGTCTGGAAGGTTAATAGGGCAGAAAACTAGGTAAAAATTTTCTGTCTCATACAACCAATTGGCAATTGTTTTAATCCTTTAAATTACCAAGTAGCATGTTTGCTTTGGGCTGATTATTCAAGAAAGGGAGCTTTAAGTAATTTGTGCAGTGTGTAGGTTCAGAACAAGATCAAGGTCAAGGTGAATCCGACCATTTTCAAACGTAACATTTTATTTAACACTGTACTACAAACTCTTTTATGTTTTCATGTAGACTATCACCAGAGCTTAAGTCTTTATTATGAATATAAACCATTTTGGCATCAAAGCAAAAAATATGCAATTAGCAGATTTTCACAGTCATTGTATGGTAGATCAAAGTGAATTTACTTTAGGATGTATTTCTAGACATGTGAATAATTAAGTTAATAAAATCATGATTAAATTGATAAAAGAAAGTCAGATTATGCCCTTATTCCTGACACTTCCCTTAGTTTGATTTTTAAAGGAGTATAAAACTATCTTCCAAATATGTGGGAACGGCAGGCATTATGCTGTACTCACAAATAGAGGTTATCTGTAGGCTGGATAATATATACTTTATCTGCATATTAATTAGTCTGTAAGCCAAAACAGCTAATGTCGAGTAAATTTCTCCCCTGCTTTTTCATGAATGACAGTTGAGATATGGATACACTATAAAAATAATAAAGGCCAAATTTATAAAAAAAACTTTGTTTTGATATTAATAGTCATATATTCCTGTGAGCTAATTTGACATCAAAAACACCATGAAAGGCATTGAGGAGGAAGTATAATTATTCCTTGATCAAAAAGGAGCAGCATAAGCTTAGATATCTATAATAACAAAAGGTGTGTAGTGTCGGTGCCCTCACCAAGGAAGCAGGCTGAAGCAGGACGGACAATGGATTGTAAGCTCGAAGCTTGCAGGAGGTGGGCCTTCCCATACTGTGGGGGAAAAGCCAAGCCCGGAGCAACTTCCACAGCTGCTATTGAGAACATATGCCCCTCCCCAGAGCCCCACCCCCTTCACTGGAGTTCCACAGCTGATCAATTTCCAGCTGCCAAAGTCTGATCCTTAACTTTCAGTAACTGCCACTTTGTCTCTGCAAGCCTGCTTCCTATGTATCTTGCTACGTCTTGCTGCGTAGGTTGCTACATAGGTTGTTACATAGATCACTACATACATTGTTACATAAGCTGCTACATATTCTGTTACATAGGTTGCTACAGTGTAGCTATAAATTATGGTTGATCAGAGAACTATTCAAGATTCAATTATTCTGAGCCTAGTAATATTGTAGAAAACACATTTTTAACTTAAGAAATGCACCTTGTATCTTTAAAGATAAATACAGGAACATTAGGCAACTAAGAAAAAAACATTTTGAAAACATGAATATAATATTTGGATGATGAATTCTTAGTGATGCTTAATATTTTCTGCATTTTCTGGAAAATTCTGGTCTTGGCAAAAAGCAATTGTTGACAAGTTTTTAGTAATTATCATAGCGTTTTAGAAGTTAAAGCCTAAGTAAGTGTAAAGCCTAAAATCAATTCATTTTTAATTTACGAAACATCACAGGATTGATGTAGAAACACTAGAAATAGTAGAAAAGCTTTAAAAAGAATAAAAATTACTGTAAATTTTCTAAATATAAATGAAGTCACTCTAGTCTTACCCTCTAATAATGATCACTTTAGCCCTGTCCACTATCCAGCATTTGTCTTGGTGTTCATATGCATGGAGATAAAGAGACAGGTAAACAGATATCTGGGGGATATATGTACACACACACACTCTCATAGCAGTAAACGTACATTACATTGCATAATACAAAGAGATAATCCAAAATACACATACAGAATTCTCCCACAGGTATAATTTAGTATCTTATTTATTTTTCTTAATTTTAGATTATGTCCAGTGCTATGAATAATTTTGAATATAAATCTTATTGTTCTCTCGGCAAAGTTTCTAGAAGTAGAATTATTGCCTTCAATGATTGGATGACTTTAAGCCTGTTGATTCATAATGACAAAGAGCACCCCATAAGGAGTTTCTGTTTGCATGCCAAATGTCATTGAAATGACTAATTCACTTTAATAGTTTCGAAAAATAAAATTTATTTTTTCAATTTGCTATAGAAATAGAGTATATACTTACAGAAATTCAATTATATCAATATAATATACGATATTAGACTATTCTACATAATATAATTCATGTAACAGTACATTTGTATAATTAATACTTGAATTATATAAATATATTTGTCAGCTATGCATATGTCATATTTTATGAATTTCCTCCTAATTTAAGGTTTGAAATATGTGCTTTATCAATTTTTTCCAATTTAAGTAAATAAAAAACATACTTTCAATTTTGAGAACAACCAAATATTAAAAGCTAGCTAGAATTTTGGTCAGTAGTGTCACAGCTTAATATCATAAAAAGGAGAAATTCCTTAAAAACAACGCATTGAATTTATTAACCAGGATTTAATGAGAATCTTTTCTATAATATGCATTAGAGTAGAAGAGGCTTATTAGAGACTGACATTATAAAACGTAGCCTGCATAAATATAAATTCTTTAGATTAACTCTGAGTGGCTTAAATATCATTGGCATTGGTTTATGTAAAAAAAGTCCAATTTAAGCAAGCGATATGATGTGTTAGAAAAAGTTTGGCTACATCCATGTAATATGCAGATTTCTGGAGGAAACAGTCTGGATGGCATGATTTTTGAAATATTGGATTAAAGAACATATAGGCAATGGTAAACGGGGTGTTGAAAAGTTTGGAAAACTTCTTAAGATATAAAAAGAAAATGGCTGATTAATCTGAGCAATGGGAAATAAGATCACTTATTTTGAGAGTCACGTGGAAATGAGCAAAGAAATAGTCCAATGCTTCAAAAAGAAAAAGGTTTGTGTCACATTCTTAAATGTGTGTTCAGGGAAAAAAATATAAAGGAAATAAGGAAAACTTCACTAAATTAATTGATAATTTAAGAAATCTTAGGTTATAGATCAATGTAAAAAAAATTCCTCAATGACCGAACATCATCTGAAAATGCTTTAACCATCAGGTGGGCACTGACATTTATTGTCACTAGGAGTTTGAACAGTGCATAATTTTCATTATAAAGAGATATAATCTCTATATTTTTATCCAACTCTCAGTTTAACTTTATTTAAAGTGAAAATAAAACAGAGTCCTTCTGAGTATACATGTATGAGATATCCCAAGAAGTATTAATTGCGATAACTTAACAATTTGATAACCATCCAGCATTAAGGATTTTAATATTTTTTCCTAATTTGTATATTAATTCCTTAGTATAAAATATTTAATTTTATTTTATAGAATACATTATTATTTGTCACATATCCCCAGCCTCATAAACAATGGTCACAAGACTTTAAGAGATGACTAAGCAAGCAAACAGATCAGGTTTCCAGAATTCCAGAGTTTCCAAACTAGACAAGACGCAGAAGAGCATAGCAAGTCAGTTAACAAACTGCACACCCACAGGGGTTATGAGTGTGATTGTTCTATTTCTCTTGCCCTAAGTCCCCATAACAGAGTCGAGTGTTGCAACACAGGCTGTAACAAAGGAAACCAGGGACAGGAACTCAGAATCTTTTATAGCAAACAGTAAACATGCCATTCCCTCCCACTGGGAAATAAATAATTTTAAGTTCATCGTTTTGACTTACTTAGTATCCAGTCTGATGTGGTACAAGGATAGTTCAGAGTCAGAGGATAATTCTGCTTTATATTTCAGCGCACTCAGCAAGGACTGGCTGGGAATCCCATCCATGGTACACAGTGGTCTAGAAATTAGTAGAAATTTGTAATCTAAATTTAAAAGTAATTGGGCACATTTATAATAACTTTGACTCAATTTGTACTCAAATGAAGTATGTAAACAAAACGTGTACCCCCAAATATTCTGCAATTAAAAAACAAGCCATTTTCTTCAGGTTAAACATTTATTCCAAATTGGGTGGGGAACATAACTTTGGAGCCATCTTTTAGAATCTTCTTCAAAGTATCTTTGGTTTACTCTTTCAAGAACAATGCTGCCTATCGTTTAAATGCCATGAAACTTAGTCTTCCTTGTGACCAGACAGGAGCATTTTCCAAGCGCTAACTAGAGAGAAAAGCTGGCCTTCAGAAGTTCAGTTAATTATGAAAAATATATAATACACTCCACAGCACTTATCTGAATACTGGAGTATAGAAACACAGTACTTCTAAATCAACATTTGTATAGACATTTTTTATAGCTATGTTTTTTTTTAACCATGTTTGAAAGTTGATTATAAAACAGTGTAACACATAAAGAATTATACATTCAGCTGAAAAGGGCTCTATGACATAGAAAACTAATGAAGTAGGTTTTCTGTATTTTCAAGCATCTCATATGCTAAGGAAGAACATAAAATAAAATTTTGTGCCAGGAGTGGTGACTCACACCTGTAATCCCAGCACTGTGGGAGGCTGAGGAGGGACAATTGGTTGAGCTCACGAATTCCAGACTTCTCTGAGTGAGACTGAGACCCTGACTCCTAAAAAAAATAAAAACCAGGCTCGGCACCTGTGGCTCAACAACTAGGGCACCCGCCATATACACCTGAGCTGGCGGGTTCAAATCCAGCCCAGGCCCTCCAAACGACGACGGCTGCAACCAAAAAATGGCGGGGCATCGTGGCGGGCACCTGTAGTCCCAGCTACTTTGAAGGCAGAGACAGGAGACTCGCTTGAGCCCAGAAATTGGAGGTTGCTGTGAACTGTGCTGCCACAGCACTCTATTCAGGGTCACAGCTTGAGGCTCTATCTCAAAAATAAATAAATAAATAAATAAAAAATAAAAAAATAATAAAAACCAGCCGGGCTTTGTGGTGAGCACCTAAAATTGTAGTGGCTTCTGAGGCTGAGGCAGTTGGATGCTCACAGCCCCAGTCTGAGGTGGCAGTGAGCTATGATGCCATTGCACTCTGCTCAGAGCATAGGGTGGGGCTCTGTTTCAACAACAACAAAAACAAATTTGTGTATTAGATGAACTGAGAGAGATGTATCCAATTAACTTTGGGATAAACAAAGCTCATAACTGATCAAAGTGGAAGAAAGAATAAAAGGTATTCTTTAGTACCAGAAAACTGAAATTTATTGTGAATTTTTTGAAATAAGTATTTTTGTATTATTTAATAGCATTTCTTGATGATAAAATTATCATGCCTGTATGAATATTTGAGCTTTCAAACTATTTTTAGTTTTGCTCTTCTTGCAATGTCATTTGAGAATGTCTCAGTACCTAACTTTGTAACAGAAATGTAAGTGGGAAGAATTCCGCCCCCCATTCTGCCTAAATAAAAACGTGCTTTCTTTAAAAGTAATGATAATAATGACTTTCTTAGAGTTGCGGAATCTAATGCAATCCTCATTTTTATAACATTTGTAAAAAATAAAAAGAATCCTCATTAAGAACAATTTGTGTAGAGAAGTGAAGGTCTGAATTGTAATGGCCCCTGCTCATAGAAATTCTATCTGGGATGACGAGATGCCATCGATTCATTTTGATATTACATATAAATGAAAATACCAAGTGTCTTTGGCTTTGTCAGTGAAAAAGTAGTTTGGGCTTAACAAATGGTCCAGTGATGTCTATTTGGAAGCTTCATGACATATTAAAGCTGTTGATGAGGTACAATTTGTTGTGAGGGTGCATCTGATTGATGGTTTACTATCTCGCACGGCCTCAGCGGCTCTGGTATTCCCATAATAAATGTTCATCACTAGACAGTGCTAAATGTGCTCTATCTAAATCATTCGTTACTTATAACAAGTTTCAGTATATATGAATCCAATGTTGTTTATAGTTGCCTTCAGCAGAATTTGTCATTTTGAAGCTTTTCTACCACTTCAAAGGGAATAAGGAAGATACAGATTTTTGAATAAATGATTTGAGCTTATGGGTGGTAATGTACCAAGAATTCAGTAAAAAAAAAAAAAAAGTAAATATTAAGAAAGTTGTACTGAGGATTAAAGGTAAAATGTGAATTATAATTTTTTTTCTGTTTTTAAATATGAACAGTTTCATATTTTAATAATATGGAGTCTTAGCAAAATCATTAAAAGAAAGGCCTATTTAAAAATATTTATCATCCATGAGAGTCACATGAGGGATTTTGCTTACAGCAATTTGCAATATCTTATTTTTATATATAACCACTAGCATATACTCCGGATGCCTTTTAATCACAAGCTTCTGATTTTTATATCTAACCTGATTCATCCCCATTTTCTTTCTCTATCTTTCATTCCCATCTGGCTTTTATTTCCTTTATAACCCTAGATTCCTCACTGCTTGGTTTTCACACCATGATTTGGCATTCACAGCTCATAGTTAACGTTCAGTGATATTAAAGCATCTTTTTAAGCCTATATCAAATGTCCTTCTCAAGAAGTCTACATACAGAGACATGGATAATACGTAGGGCAGCGTCTGCCACATATTAGGTCCCTAAGGATTCCTAAGTCCCTTTTCCTTTTGTATTTGTATTGCAATTTAAGTCAAAATTCACACAGCAGAAAAAATATTTCTGGAATTCTTCTGTTTATGTAGCTGTCAGTAAGTTAGGAAAACAAACATAGCTATGATTGATGTACTCAATAAAATCTGTGGCTATCTAATAATGTAGCAATTATTGCTGTAGTTGTTGGGAATATCTTAATAAAAACAGACCTTCCTGCTGTTCTTGAGGAGCTTAAATTCTAGTTCAATACTTATCAGGAGATGTCCAGTGAAGGTGTCCAACCAGGATAGCTTTTTTGTTCTTTAGGTTTCAGCTAAAAGTTACCTCCTTAAAGAAGAAATTCCTCTCTATTAACCTTACAGACAGAAAATTTCTTTTCTATATACCAGAAAATATTTAAGAACTCTTCCTTGCTGTAACAACACACAAGGCTTTCAGAATCATTTCGAACTTAGTTGTTAAGCATGTGGAGTTAAAATAGAAAGATGGGTCGAAGATAGAAATGGGGAGAGGGAAGAGATTAGAATCAGTCTTTTCTTTACAAACTTAGAGAAAATTTACCTTTACTAATATAAATATTTTATTTTTCTTATTTGGGTTCTAGAATACTTGACTATCATGTTATTGTATCTATTTTGTGATATTTCCCCTGACCTAGAAAAAAACCTCAATGCACATTATGTACATAGTAAGTCACAGCCATTAGAATTATGGAAGAAAAAAACAGAGTCATAAAAAAGAAAAATAGTAAGAAAGAGCTATAAATAATATTAAGGGTAGAGGTGTGGAAGAATATCCAATCCTTATTTCTTAATGAGCAATGATATTTTGGGTAGTTTCAATACAATTTTTGATCATGTATATAGCAAGAAATGAAGATCAGGTTTCCCATATGTACCCCGATAGTAATCTGTTGCCATTGTGTATAATAATATTGTTAAAAACCAAAGATTGAAATTAAGAAAATAGTAAGTTGAGGAGTGCTCGACCAGAGATTTATTTTTGATTTATTATTAAAACCCCCATGGTACAACTAGGAGCAGTACTTTAATATCAGCAAAAGATTGAGCATGTTGTTCTGTGATTATCTCCTCCGCCTTTTCCTCCCTATTCGGTGATGATGGTTACAATTCATTCTACAGTAACCTCAAGAGAAAGATTTGACATAGGAAAATAATCCCTTAATAGCTTTTTGTAGATGTTTTCGAAACTTTAAGCACAGAGCTGTAGTGAATTTCGTTCCCTCCTCACCTCTTTGCTAAACTTCACACACCTGCCCTATCCAGTGGGGTGTGAGTTCATGTCTTTTTCTGCCCTCACTTATTTCTATCAAGCTCATGCCCATATCTAATGAATACTTTCCATACACTTGCAATGAAGTATTCTGAGTTTTGATTTTATCTTTAAGTCCCTTCCTTTATTCCCTTGCTCACTTAAATGCTCACATTTATTTTGATTAATTTTCAAGCAGTATGACAACTGAAAATGGATTTTTATTTCTGAAAATAAAGGTTATCCCAACAAAGAAGAACCACTGTACCTTGTTAAAATCTGGAAGATGTGGAAAAATTTAAGACACACATTCAGAAAATTTCTAAGACACACAGATCGTAAGAGAGCTTTTGAAATGTTTTTAATTGACTGTATTAAATAATGATTATTTCTTAAAGGTGGAAATATGTTGCAGTTTTGTAAAAATCTAATTATGTAAATAATGTCAAAAAACGAATTTTACCTTTTAAGGTGTAATTATTGCTAAACATTTATGAGCTCATCAATAATATTTTAACATTTAAAACTCTTCTACGTATAGAATTTTAAATACCTTTAAGTTCATCTATTACAATTCAAAATATTTAGCATGTTTAGTAGCATGCTTTGTATAATTTCCAAAAATATGTAGCATGTTTGATAATAAAAGTGAGGAAAAAATAGTGATGCATCAGACTGTGGTTGCTTTTGCAACATACCTTCTTAGGCAATAGATTACATTAGGATGCTATGTTTTAAATATTTACTACAGGATCTCCATTTTACCAAAACATACATTTAGATTTTAAAATACATGCTTTAGTGACATATTGGCAAAAGTTATATTAAAAGTCTAAGAGTAGTCCATGATATTTCACCTGTTTTGAATTTTGAAAAGTGAGATTGGATAGTCAAGACAACAGGCTCTTTTTTCCCTTTGAAGAAATCTAAACTTGGGCAAGACACCTGCCTTCTGTGTGTTGACTTCTTCATCCATATAGTGTGCATGTAACGTTTATCCAGGTATCTAATAATTACTCACCGTTATTCACCTTGAATATTACTCCCATCAGTGTTATTTTTGCCGTAATTCCAGACGACTCTCAAACACTAAGAATATATAAGGAATGCTATATGCCACTTTGAAAATGACTTCGACATTAGGCTCATCTCTCTTTTCTTGGTATATATACTTATTAACAGTTACAGTATGCTCATATTATTAATTCATGGGAAATTGAAAGCTTGTAAATGTCTGTAATACATATTTGTGTCTATTTAATTCTTCCACTGTCTTTCTTACTATGATCTGGGGGAAATTATTCCATGTTTAGTATATTGCTCAATTTTATTGTAATCATTGGTTATTTACCACGCACAAAGTTTCTTCTGAAAATGCTATTGTGTAAAGTACTAGTTATAAATTCTAACAGAAGTCAACCAAGTTAAGAAAACTAAGATTGAGGATCAGAAGCATTTACGTAGTAAAAACCAGATAACAGTGTGTCAATGCCAGCACTGATTTTACTTGTAGAGAAAGGACACAAAGATGACTTAAAAGCAATTGTATATCATTCTAGCAAGAAAATTCATGCTGGCAAGCTGTCCTCTTGTTCTCATTCAGCCTTCAGTCAAGATGCTTTCATTTATCTTATAAGTTACCTTAACCTCATGGGATAGAACAATAACTATTCACCTCCTTGACCATGTTAAAGAATGCTTATTTGTCTTGGGCATAATATTTTAGCCAATCCTGGATGTCAGCCTATCACTCTAACTGATTTATTTCTAACTAGAATAACATGATTATAAAAATATAAGTAACATGAAGTCTAAAGTTTTGAATGAATTTATACTCCTTTACAATAACTGTGGTTTAGAGATAATGTTATGTCACAACATTTTATAGGCATTTAACTTTGAGAGAAATGCAATCCTAGCTCACAAAGCATATTATTATTGTAAAATATTATAAACCCTCCCTGTGTTGGAAGGACACTGAGTAAGTGGTTACAGAACCGGATAACTAGTCATTCACTGAAAATTATTGGTAACTTTACCTAATGAAAAAAACGAACTTAACATTTCAAATGTAATGAGATTTTTTTGTTTTTAGTTCTAAAAAATATATTGTTCATGTTCTAAGCACTAAGGAAGCAACCATCAGAATTAATCTATCCCGCCAGTTACATTGTAACATGTTAGTAAATAGCATGTGGAAAAACCTTAATAAAAATACTTGAGGCTAAATCTGCCACTTGGGAACTTACAACAAAACAAGTCAAAGTAATAAATTCTCCTTGTTTGTACTGTGAATCTTTTAGGAACTTTCTATCACTTTAAAACTTATTACCTGTTCCTTAGCTGGTATTGTTGTGTTTTCTGAAGGTCAGAATCAGTGTAATATTAATTCACTTTCCCCTTCAATTAAACAAATTATTCATGATATATAAGGAAATTTGTCATCTAATTTAACTTGTCAGAACTATTACCATAACAACAATAGATAGACTACTATTAAAGGGGGAAAAAATCTGCAAAACTTTAAAAATCTCAGGGACTTACCTGCTCACCTCAGATCCAGTGTAAAAGGTCTCCATTTCCTGCAGAAATATAGATTCCTTTTTTTTTTTTTTTTTTTTTTTAGGGCCTTTGCTACCCCCGTCCAGCTCACAGCTTGTTTTCTGTGTGGCCTCAGAGCTAAGAAAGCTTTTTGATGTTTTAGAGCCTTGCAAGATGAAGTGAAGAAAATATGTGTTTTAGGACTTACATATATTATAAACCCTGTATTTACTATCTGTTTCTTTATAGAAAAAAACTGTTGCTCTGTTCCTTAATACTTTAGAGTCCTCAGCTAGATCATTTAATTAGGACAACTAATATGAGAATATAGAAAATCACTGAGAAAGTCACCAGAAATTTCCATGAATCTGCAGGTTGTGTCTGTACCATTCTCCAGCATTCCACTGGTCAAAACTCAGTCACTGCCATAGATAACTAAAAAGTTATGTAGGAAAAATTGTTGATTTGGATGTTTAAGAGCACAAGGACAATGGTTTTGTAAGTAACTAGTTTTTTTTTTCCTCCATATTTGAAGTGTGACTGAAAAGAAAGTGACTGTTTGTAACAGATGATGTAACACTATATTTTGAAAAAGTATTTTCGGACGGAATGTTTCATTATAGTCTATGCTGTGGTCTGTTTCCAATCATCTAGACGAATAACCATTTCCCGTCCATTTACAGTTAGTTAAGGGCAGGTAACATGAACTAATAGTTTGCTGCAAAATTTCAGCAGTTATCTTCAAATCTACTTCATAATATGAAACCTAAAACCACCAGACAATTCTTCTTTGTTTATAAAAAATAGAGAATTATTTATTTCCTGTTTGACCTTACAATTTGGTTAATAATACTATAGTATATAATTTTGGTTAATATATTTGCTACTATTGCTACCCCCCCAAAAACATTCCTCAAATCTTGTTATTTTGTCTCTACTGTAGTCATAACTTCTTTTCCAGTGTACATCCCAACTCCATGAACTGTGAAGGGTCTAGAAAGATTTTACTCACCTCAAAAACTAACTAGTAAGGCCATCATGGTTTCATGGATTCTTACAGAAGGCATGTAACTCCCTCGTCAGAGGTAAAGATCTTTGTCACTCACAGCACTGAAAACATCATGAGTAGTCATGAGATTTTTCTTTCTTTTCTGTCCATTGTTGAGACAGAGTCTCACTCTGTAACTCTGGGTAGAGTGCCGTGGTGTTATAGCTCACAGCAACCTCAAACTCTGGGGCTCAAGCAATTCTCTTGTTTCAGCCTTCCCAGTAGCTGGGACTAGCAGTGCTATCCACACCACCCAGCGATTTTCAGAGACAAGGCTTTGCTCTTGTTCAGGCTGGTCTCAAATTCATGAGCTCAGGCAATCCACTCACTTCCCGGAGTTCTATGATTATAGGTAGTCACTGTATATTTCAATTCCCCATGAACCTAAGTATTATGGGAATGACACAGATGGGCCCAGATACATACACAATGAGGACCATTTCAGAACCATGAACACAGGAAACCCATGTATTTTATAAATGTCAATGAGCCTGCCTGATGTTAGTTCCGCAGGGAAACAGGTTGTAAGGAAACCCAACCTTTGTTCTGTATGGAAACACTACCTCTGTCTTCCAGGGCTGTTAATACTATAAGTATTATCATGATTATAGTCTAGAAAAGAAGACAGTCAGTGCCATCCTGATAAGACAGAAAAAAAATCCCAAGAGCATGACAGAGAATGTTTCCCTTTACTGTCTTTGAATTACGATATTTTCAAAATGCATCTGGCATATGCGTAGATTAGAGGCACATTTAATAAAAGGTATGCATAGATAAATTAAAATCTATACCTACTGTTTATGGGGGTAAATGAAGTCATTATTGTCTTTTTTTTTTTTTGCCTGGGCCCGGATTTGCACCCTCCACCTCCATTTGAGGCTGGCACCTTACTCCTTTGAGCCACAGGCGCCACCCTGAAATCATTATTTTTAATATTGGCACAGTAGTTTGCAGGATCAACTTTAAATGAATGATAAAATTCTTTAACAATGTTAATGTATAATCAGGTTGTTTGCCTTGTAAACAACCATAGTTCTGATTCAAATTTCATTGAATGTACCCGGAAGTACATAGAGGTCTCGCTGGGTAAATACAAATTCTCATTAATTACAGATACTGTTCTCTAGTTTAAAAATGTAACTTATGGAATTGTTCAAGCTAGAATTCAGCTAAGGTTCTAAGTGTTTACTTTTGGTCTGGTGTATTGATTCCATAAGGCTTTCATAGACCAAATGAGACAGCCAAAATGTGTGAGCAAAACTGTGTGAGGGTGTGGATAAACATACGTGGGTAGGCAAGTATTTTTTACTTTGTGTTGGTTTCACCTGTCCACGAAGAACTGCAGGGACAACAACCCATATGATGTGTTGTAAACATAATTCTTTTCCCTTTTTTCTTTGCTTCAAGTGATAAAAATGCTTGATGCCTTCATGTGTAGCAAGATTTTCCCAGCTGAGTGGAGTGTAGATGCCACATTGGTCTGATAAATGAGTGACTGGCAGCACACAGGTGTCCATCCGAGCAAGCTGGTTTACATCAAACAGGAAGAGAAAAACTTCAAGAGTGAAGTTTTACACGTGAGAACTTGCAGGATATATCCTAGAAATTAGAGGGGAAAGCAAGAGGCTTTAAACTTTGACGTGTTTATTGTCAGTGAGATATTAAGGGACCAAGAAAGACAACAATCAGGAAATATCATGCCCTCTTGGGGTGGCGAGATTTTTGGCTTTGAAAGTAGAAGACAACCATGTGGAAAATTGCTGTACCCAGCAGTTCAATACAAAATCTGCACAAAGTGGTGTGCGTGTGTGTGTGCACGCATGCACAGGGCAGAGAGCTTTTGAGTCCTCCAGAAATAAAGATATTGGGGAAGGTATAATTTTGTATTGTTCGTTTTAGGCAAATAAGAATGCAAAATCTGATTATTTCTATTATGACCTCAGTATGTCCAAAGGTTATTAAAACGTGAGCAAATTTGGTTTGTACTTCTAAGCATTTGGTGTACTTTGAATCAGTTTTTAGGATGGAGCATTTTATTATCCAATTCCAGTTATTCTCTTTCTTCTGTGCAAAAGTATGTCAGTGAGGGGCCAGGCATGGTGGTTTGTGCCTGTAGCACTCTGGGAGGCCAAGGTGGGTGTATTGCTTAAACTAAGGAGTTCAAGACCAGCCTGAGCAACAACCAGACCCTATCTCTACTAAAAATAGAAAAACTAGCCAATCAAGGGGATCACTTGAACCCAGGAGTTTGAGGTTGCTGTGAACAGTAACACCTCAATACCATACCCAGGGTGACTAAGACTCTGTCTCAAAAAAAAAAAAAAAAAAAAAAAACT
>CAUYRH010157581.1:0-17051 GCA_963574655.1 Perodicticus potto | reverse complement strand
ATATGAAATAACTAGTACAATTATACCCTACTGGTGGGAAGGTAATCTGGTACAGGTCTTTGGAAAATGACATTATATTGAATAATAATATTGAATATAAGTATAATATAGGATTCAGCAATTGCTATACTAGGTAAATATCCTAGAAAAACTCTTAACCTCTCCTTCAGAAGATATGTAAAAAACATTTATACAAGCATCATTTCTATTGTCAGAAAGGGGAAACTAGAAATAGAAGTAATGTTTATCAACAGAAAAGGGAGAAATAAAATGTGTTACATTAATTTAATAGACGGCAGTTACTCATCATCATACATACATCTCACTAACATGTTAAACACAAAAATAAGGTTTAAAAAAATCACAAAAAATTCTTGCAATATAATTCCTTCATATAAGTTCCAAAAACATAGAAAAATAGTGTTTTATGAAAAGGTGATAAATCTGAAAAGCAAAGAAAAAATAAACAAACTTTAGAATTCTATGTATATCTGAGTGGAGAAGAAAAGGCAAGATTTGTTTGAGTAAGATACTCAATATTAATGTAGTATTTTATTGTTTCCCTGTACCATTTTCTTGTACCTTAAAGTTTGTTCAACATTTTAAAAAAGCAATAAAAACAGACACATCAGTGCATTTTTTTGTATAAATATTAAAAGGTATTTACATATATAGATTTACTGTACAGAGGTAAACAAACTTTTGTTTTTTAATAATGTTATTTCAAACTCAGAATTTAAAAAAATTCTAAATAGGCATATACATTGCTGTCATATTTTATTCCCTTGGATTATTTGACAGTCAGGTTATATGTTAGTAAAGAGAAATTCTTTTTCTTTTCCAGAGAAAGCATAAATAACCAAATACATGTGATTAAGAAGAAATAAACAACAGGAATTAAACAAACATAGGTTCTTTAGGAGCAGAAAGCCTATGCATAATTCAAAAGGCTCAACATTTGCTATCGTTGAACTACAAACTATGGAAAAATACTACATGGTATCATAGAGTAATTATTTGACACTCTTTGATGCTATAGATAGTTCTCTTTCTGGACACTAGAGCTGAATCACAAGATCTTCCTCTTAATGTAATGGAGAGTCACAAGGGGTGTGAATAAGGACAAAGAAGCCCCGTAGCAACCTGGCTGAACTTTAACCTTTTCAACAGGTCCTTAGCTACCAGATCAAAAAGATCACCAACATGGAATGGCAACCACCAACCTACATGCTGTTGCCTGTGAACGATTATGAGATCTGACATTTAAGTTTATGAACTCATCCTACAGAAAGGGCTACATAATTCATTGCTGAATATCAGTATGGTCACCTTAGAAGCACTTTCTTTGGGAAGCTCTGCACTGAAGCCAGCACCTAGTCCATTTACCCTTAAAAGCAATTTTAGAACTCTTCCTGGGATGGCCATCAAAACTGTCATAATATTACCCTTGATGTCCTAAATGTCATCAAAGTGTCATCCTTCCAAAACATCATTGGGGGCCAAATGAGTTGAGTAGGGAGGGTGTTCTAATGCAGTTATTTGCTTACTGGCTAAAAACTCCATCACTGATAGTGCCGTGTGAGCTGGTTCATTGTGTTGCAAGACACACAAATTCTTAACCATGATTTTCAGTTAAGAGTTTCCTTCCAATTTCTCTGTTGATGCTTACTTGGTCTGCTAGGCTTCTCACAGTGAGATGATTATTTTGATGCACAACTGACTGAATGTTTGCAATGTTTTAATCAGTTCTGCTCATTACTGACTGCTCTGACCTCTCTTCATCTGTAACACTTTCTCTATCCAAAGAAAAATGTTTAATCCATTTGTACAGTACTATTTTCTTCATGGCATTATCTCCATTAACTTGTATTAACATATCACTGATTTAATTTCCACTCTTGCCAAGTTTAACCAGAAATTTACAAATGATTTTTTTGTTCCTCTAATTTGAACTCTGATATCCTTGTGATGACACACAAAACACATGCAACTATAGTGATAATGAATGCCACTCAGCAAGACACTGTCACATATCAACATAAACAAAACTGTGAAATACTGATATCCCAAGGTTATAAAAACTTTATCAACTTGTCTGTACAATGTTGCCAATGTAAGCGCATGGTGGCAAGTTCACAAACTTAATTGTCAGAACTTGTATGTAGGATTTGTGCATTCTATCTCAGAGCTGTCAAAGCCTTGCCAATGTGTAGCCTGTAGACAGCATGTTGGATGAAAAGGGTAGAATTTGACACAATCAGCTTTGTCAGCCAGATAGAAATGTGCCAAATAGCAAAAAGATAGTTTAGTATATTATTGTGTACAACTTCCAGAATCTTCTGAAAGGCCAAAGCCTAGCTAGGCTCTTGGTCATGGGCCCTGTGAACTGTTATAGCAGAACTATCATAACATTTTAAAAAGATTATAAAAGCATGTACGTTAACTGATGATGAGAGTAAGAAAGATATTAAACAAATTAATGAATATTTTTCCTCCACAAACCTCTTGCCTAGCTTTTAAATTGAGCAGTGGAGAGGTACATACACTTGAATAATTATCACAAGATTGAACACATATACTCATTGTATATAATTATTAAGAACCAAAGAAGGCAAGATGGCACCTAGGGAAGGAGTGCACTCCTGCTACTCCCACATATGATGCCAAAGCCAAAGGATTTTGAAAGCCAAGAAGGCAGTGCTGAAGGGAATTCACAGCCACAAAGAAAAGAAGACCTGTTCAATATCCACCGTTTGAAAGTCAAAGATACTATGGCCCAGAGGCAGTCCAAATATCCTCTGAAGAGAACCCCAGGAGAAATAAGCTTGACCACTATACCATCATCAACCCACCTTGGACACTGAGCCTGAGAAGAAGACAACACAATTCTGTTCATTGTGGATGTCAAAGACAACTAGCACCAGATTAAATAGTCTGTGAAGAAGCTCTATGACATTGATGTGGCCAATGTCAACATCATGATCAGAACAGATAGAGAGAAGAAGACATATGTTCAACTGGCTCCTGATTACACACTGCTTGGGATGTTGCAAAAAAAAAAAAAAAAAAAGGATCATCTAAACCAAGTCTAATTGGCTAATTTTGAATATATATCTTTTCAGCATATAAAAGGAACAAAGTAGAATATTGACCACAAGAGATTTTACATGTGAACTTGACTTTACACCTTGAATTTATATACATAATCTTGTCTGCTTTCTTTTTTTAATTCTTGTTAATTGGCCCAGAGTTACAGTAATTCTTGTTGTGCATCACACTATCTTTGAAAGGATTTTAGCACTGTTGGTGGTCACATTGGAGTAGGTGTTTTTTTTTTTTTTTTTTTTGAGACAGAGACTCAAGCTGTCACCCTGGATAGAGGAGTGCTGTGGCATCACAGCTCATAGCAACCTCTAATTCCTGGGCTCAAGCAAGTCTCTAGCCTCCGCCTCCCAAGTAGCTGGGACCACAGGTGCCCCCACAACGCCTGGCTATTCTTTGGTTGCAACCGTCGTCGCTTGGCGGGCCCAGGCTGGATTTGAACCCGCCAGCTCAGGTATACGTGGCTGGCGCATTAGCCTGTTGAGCCACAGGCGCCAAGACAGTAGGTGTGTTTTTTATCTTCAAATGACATCTTAAGGCTTTAGCTACAATACAAAACACAATTATGTACTCTTGGTATTGAAAGACATAGTTATCGGAACAAAGTAAATAAAGAATAGGTAAAAATAACATTTCATGCTGATAGTAGGGAGTCAAATATATTGATTTTTAGGTGTTAGTACCAAAAAAACACAGCAATGATAGCAAAATAAAAGTAAACTAAACTTCCAAATGTATATTCTTCTAATAGTTACTAATAACTTAATTAATGTGACTTCCGTTAATATGATTTGAATGTTCTTTCTAAAACTCATGTTGAAACTTAATCCCCATTATAACAAGACATAAGCCTTTGGGATATAATTAGGACTAGATAAGGTCATTAAGATGGAACATTCATGATGTGGCTTTATAAGATGAGGAAGAGAGATCTGAGCTGGCATATTCTTGCCCTGTCAAGAGTTGCTTTTTAACACATTGTGTTGCAGTAAGAAGGCCTTTGTCAGATATGACCCCTCAACCTTGAACTTCTAGGCTTCAATAATTATGTAGAAGAGTTTCTTTCTTTCTTTCTTTTTTTTTTTTTTTAGAAAATGCTCAGTTTTAGATATTCATCTATAACAACAGAAAGTGGACTAGACAAAATTGCAGCTCACAGTAATTTTTTCAGCTTTATTGAGGCAAATGTATAACTTGGAAATGTAATTTGTATTTTTTAAGGTATACAACATGATGTTTTGATATATCTATACATGGTGAAAAGATTATCACCATCAAGCTAATTAACATATCCATCACTTCACATAGTTGTCATTTATTTTCATGATGAGAACATTTAACCAAATTTAAAGTATATAATACCATATTATAATATTAACTAAAATTATCATGCTGTAAATCAGATCTCCAGAACTTACTTATCTTGGATAACTTAAATTTTGCACCCATTAACCAACAAATTCTACTCTGTTTTGATAAGGTCTGCCTTTTTTCCACATGAAAGTTTGGTCATGTCATATTTACCTTCTGTGTCTGGCTTATTTCACTTAGCATAATGTACTCCAAATTTGTTCATGTTATTGCAAGCGACAGGATCTCCTTTTATAAGGTTAAACAGTATTGCATTGTGTATATCACATTTTATTTATCCATTTGTCTGTTGATGGCCACATAAGTTTCTTTCATATCTTGGCTATTGTGAATAGTGCTACAAAGAACATGAGAATGTAGCTATCTTTTTGAAATAATAATTTCCTTTCACTTGGATATATACACAGTAGTGGTATTCCTAAATGGTATGATAGCTGTATTTTAAATTTTTATAGGACCCACCAGACTGTTTTCCATAAGAGCTGTCTGAATTTACATTCCCCAAAACAGTATAAAAGAGAACCCTTTTCTCCACATAACACTTACTATCTTTTGTTGCTTTGTTAATGAACATCTGTTGTGGTTAATGTTTGTCCCCTAAAAAATGTATCCAGTGATGGAGATGTGGTCAGAAAGAGGCATTTGAGTTATGAAGACAAATCCCTCCCTAATAGATTAATGCCTTTCCTCAAGTGTAAATGAGTTCACCCACTCTATTAGCTCTATTAGCTCTTGTGAGATCTGATTTGTATAGAGCCTGGTACCTTCCCCCATCTCTCTGGCTTCTTTTTTTACCATGTGATTTCTGCACAAGCCAGCTCCCTTTTACCTTCCACCATGAATGGAAGCAGCCTGAGGCTATCACCAGAAGCAGATGCAGAATCATAATTATTTTAGCCATTTGAATCATAAGCAAAATAAATATTTTTTTATTTATAAATTACCCAGCCTCCAGTATTCCTATGTAACAATACAAAACAAAGACACCATCCTAACAAGTGGGAGATAACATATTATTGTGGTTTTTATTTGCATTTTCCTGATAATTACTGATACTGGGCCTTTAGTCAGATGCCTGTTGTCCATTTATATGCCGTTTTTTCGAAATTTCCATCACCATCTATTGCCCATTTCCTAACCGGGTTTTTTTTTTTTTTTAACTTAAGTTCCTTACTCATTATGGCTATTAAACCATTTATGCTGGAGGTTGATATTTTTGATTTTTGTCTGTGAATTCCATATATTTTACCTAGAAAAATTCAAGGAACAAGAATTAGAAGGGAAAAATTTATTATAATGTTGAGTTGCGTGGCATTCTAAAAATGGAACACTAGGCAAAGACCTTGCCACATTTTATGTACATAATATAGAAAATTGTGTTTCTTATCTTACGAGGTGGTGACAACTGCTATTCAGTGATATTCCACAGAACACTTCATATGTAAGACAATGTAACATTTTTCAAATCAAAAAGTGGTGTTTTTGTGACATTAAGCAAACTACATTTGCTTTCCCTATTTGACTATCACATGATTTATGCCATCATAACATGAGACAATGTTATTCTTCTGAGAAGGTCTTTTTCTTTGGCCAGATTCTGGAGGATAACCATGAGTTTCCAGATAATGGCATACCATATGTTGGCAAAACTCAAGCATTTTATAAGACAAATTCAAAATAGAACAGAAGAGGGCTTGACTACTATTTCTTTGCATGAATTGATGTCCAATACTTATCAATATTGTCATCAGCTCTGTTTATGCTTCCCATGAAATGGTTATATACTTTGATCATGCTTCTCTGCTGATTTTGGTTCTTCTTTTCTTGTTCTGGAGACACAGGGTATCAATACCAGCACAAGATGAGGCAACAGTGACAACAGTGTTATCTTTCCATTTTCAAACAATATTGACTTTGTCATCAATTTGATGATCAAAAGTTCCTCATTCTTTTGTCTTCAGAGTTACATCTGATTCCAATAGAACTTTTGTCAATGTGACCCATTCTCACTGTACATATTGACTGATGGCCCAGTGAACTGAACATATCAAGAAGTACAATACTGGTGAAAAAGTTACTGAATACAAAATGGTATTTTCTGGGGTATGCCTCTTTTCTTTGATGGAGAAGGTTGCTATGCAGTAGATATAGGTGGAACTTATTCATGAAAAGAGTCATCTTTCTTCAGGTGCTTATGAGAGATCATGTGAATCACACTTTGCAAATTAGCCATCTTGAATAAGGTATTTAGGTGTACACAACATAGTATCTGGCAGATTATTTGTTTTCCTACCTTCTTCATTTCCTGAGTTCTCATCAGAAACAGGTACTATAGCATTTTCAGGTGGTTGTATCACTATAGTACTTACTTTGATGCTGTCATCTGTCTATAAATGGTCAGTTATTTCATGTAAATGTAGAGTTTTAGGTACCTTGAGATGCGTAAAATGATTTCAACTAAAAGAAAATAAGGAACAAGATATATTAGTCCCAAGGGTGTGGCTCTTGCCTAGTGCTCCAAAACTGACACATGGAAAAAATGTCAAACTCATAACAAATACAACAGTAAAAACCTCAGTATTTTCTTTTTTATAACACAATAGCATAACTAGTATAGAAGTAACAGAAAATAATTATTAGTATAATATATAGTGCAGGAAAGCTGTATTTAAATGTTTTGGGATGGTTTTTAAAATTTTTCTGAAAATTTGCTGGGCACTGGCCACATGCAATGGGGCTGGTGGGTTGGAACCCAGCCTGGGACTGCTAAACAACAACAGCAAAAAAAAAAAAAAGCTAGGATTTGTGACAGGCACCTGTAGTCCCAGCTACTCAGGAGGTGGAGTCAAGAGGGTTGCTTAAAGACAAGTATTTGAGATTGCTGTCAGCTATGATGTCATAGCAGTCTACCG
The DNA here is from genome assembly GCA_963574655.1 of Perodicticus potto. Classification (NCBI taxonomy): domain Eukaryota; kingdom Metazoa; phylum Chordata; class Mammalia; order Primates; family Lorisidae; genus Perodicticus; species Perodicticus potto. The sequence goes on along the minus strand of CAUYRH010157581.1, from coordinate 9,666 downwards.
AGGGTGACAAAGTGAGACTCTGTCTCAAAAATTTTTTTTTTCTGAAAATTCACATCATTGTCTGACAAGTTCCCAGCATGCTAGTATCTGCAGCAGTGACTAACCTGTGTACCACGTGAAAATGTGTATCCTCAGAAGCCAGACATGTGTGAAAAATCAGACCTTGGCAGTGACCTCGAGCAGTATGATATAAATAACTCCCATGTAACTACACTTTCTAAAACAAAACAAGAGGAATAAATTAGTTAATGCCTTATTAGATACATGGTTTGCAAACATTTTCTGCAATTTGTTAAATTGTCTCCTGAAGCTAATGAACATTGCCATTGCTGTGCAGAAGATGTTTTTTGATGAAATAACTTTTTTCTTTTTTTTCCTTTTTTATCAAAGAATAATTCTTTATTATGTGTGTGTGTGTGCATGATATATAAATATCATTTGGGATTCACTAAGGTACAAAGAATTATGTTCACTGATTACATTTGTTAGGTAAAGTCCCCATTATTATTGTGTCCCACCCCCAAAAGGTATATCATACACTGTAACCCCATCCTCCATGCTCCTCCCTTCTCCCCACTCCCTCATTCCTCTGTCTTCTACCTTGAATTGATTTGAGTTTTTCAACTATGAGTGTGTGCATTAGATCATCTAATGGCTTTGTATTAGAATTAAAAAGATTGGATTCCTGCTTCTCCATTCTTATAATACTTTACTAAGGTGGATGCATTGCAACCACAATTACATATGGATTAACCATATATTAATCCAGGTTAATATAAAAGATGTAATGTCTCCACCTTTTTTTGTTTTTCTTTTTTTGAGACAGAGTCTCACTACTTTACCCTCAGTAGAGTGCAGTGACGTCACAGCTCACAGCAACCTCCAACTTTTGGGCTTAAGTGATTCTTTTGCCTCAGGCTCCCAAGTAGCTGGGACTATAGGTGCCCGCCACAACACCTGCCTTTTTGTTGTTGTAGTTGTTTAGCTGGCTTGGGCCAGGTTCAAATTCGCTACCCTCTTTGTATGTGGCTGATGCCATAACCACTGTGCTATGGGCACCAAGCCAAGTCTCCATCTTTTTAATGGCTGAATAATATTCCATGGCATACATACATCACAGCTTGTTAATACATTTCTGGATTGATGGGTATTTAGGTTGTTTCCACATTTTTGAATTATAAATTGAACTGCAATAAATAGTTTGATGCAAATGTTCTTATGATAAAATGATTTTTTTTTTCATTTGGGTAGATTCCTAGTAATGGGATTGCAGGATTAAATGGGAGGTCTAATTCGAGTTCTTTGAGGATTATCCGTACTTCCTTCAAAAAAGGTTGTATTAGTTTGCAGTACCACCAGCAGTATAGAAGTGTTCCCTTCTCTCCACATCCACACCAGCATCTACAGCTTTGAGATTTTCTGATGTGAGCTATTCTCGCTGGGGATAAGTGATAGGGTGGTTTTAATTTGCATTTATCTGACAATCAGGGACAATGAGCAGTTTTTCAAATATTTCTTGGCCATTTGTATGTCTTCATAAGAGAATGTTCTGTTCATATCTCTTGCCCAGTGGTAGATGATATTGTTAACTCTTTTTTGTTGATTAATTTGAGTTCTCTGTAGATTCTAGTTTTCAACACTTTGTCAGATGCATACAGTGAAAATATATTTTCCCATTCTAAAGATTGTTTTATTGCTTTACTTGTGTCCTTAGCTGTGTGGAAGCATTTCAGGTTAGTTAGGTCCCATGTGTTAATTTTTGTTGTTATTTAAATGGCCACTCAAGTCTGTCATAAAATCTTTCCCTAGTCCAACATTATCAAGAGTATTCCCCACATTTTCTTATAGAAATTTTATTGTTTCATGTCTTAGATTTAAATCTTTTATCCCTCTTGAGTAAATTTGTGTAAGTGGTGGAAGGTATGGGTTTAGTTTCCTTCTTTTACATGTGGTTATCCAGTTCTCCCAGCACCATTTGTTGAATAGGGATTCTTTTCCCCACTGTGTGTTTTTCTTTGGTTTATCAAACATCAGATGGCAAGGAGAGACTGGTTTCATCTCTTGCTCTTCTATTCCGTTCTGTATGACTATGTCTCCATGTTTGACTTGTAATATAGACCAAAGCCTAGTAGAGTGATGCCTCTAGCTTCGTTTTTATTACTAAGGATAGCTTTAGCTATAAGTGTTTTTTTGTTGTTGTTGTTGTTCCTTATGAAATGAAGTACTGCATTTTCCAGTTCTTCACAGTATGATGTTGGTATTTTAATGGGGATTGCATTGAATCTGTAAATTGCTTTGGGAGAATAGACATTTTGAAAGTGTTGATTCTTCCCAGCCAAGAACATGGTATGTTATTCCATTTGTTAATGTGCTCTGCTATTTCTTTTCTTAGGGTTTAATAATTTTCTTTATAAAGATCCTTCATCACTTTTGTTAGGTATATTCCTAAGTATTTCATTTTCTTTGAATCTACTGTGAAGGAAGTTGTGTCTTTGAATAGCTTCTCAACTTGGATGTTATTAGTATATAAAAAGGGTACTGATTTGGGGACATTCATTTTATACCCCAGGAGATTACTATTTTTCCTGATGACTTCTAGTTTTGTGGTTGTGTCCCTGGGGTTTTCTAAGTCTAACATCACATCATCAGCAAAGAACAAGAGCTTGACCTCCTCTGTCCCCATTTGAATATCTTTTATATCCTTCCCTTGCCTAATTGGTTTGGCTAGAACTTCCAGCACAATGTGAATTATAGTGGCAATAGTTGGCATCCTTGTCTAGGTCCAGTTCTAAGCAGAAAACCTTTTAGTGTTACACCTTTCAGTATGATGTTAGCTGTGGGTTTGTCATAGATGATTTCAACCAGCTTAAGAAATGTGCCACCTATGCCTATTTTCTTAAGCATTCTTCTTAGAAGAGGATACTGTATTTTCTTTCTTTCCTTTATTTTCTTTTTCTTTTTTTGAGACAGAATCTCACTTTGTTGCCCTGTGTAGAGTGCTATGGTATTACAGCTCACAGCAATCTACGGCTCTTGGGTTAAGCAATTCTCCTGCCTCAGCCTCCCAAGTAGCTGGGACTACAGGTGCCCACCACAATGCAGGGCTGTTTTTTGGTTGTAGTTGTTTTTGTTTAGTAGGCCTAGGCTGAATTCGAACCTGCCACCTCCAGTGTATGTGGCTGGCACCCTGGTTACCCTGGCTGAGCTATAGGCACTGAGCCAGGATGCTGGATTTTGTCAAATGCTTTTTCTGCATCAGTTGAGAGGATCATATGGTCTTTTTTTATTTTCTTTTTTGCTTCTATTGATAGGGTGTATCCCTCGGTGAAGCCTACTTAATCATGATGTATATTTTTTATGTGTAGCTTCAATCTATTAACTAAGATTTTGTTGATTATTTTTATATTAATATTCATTAATGAAATTCCTCTATAGTTCTCTTTTTTAGTTGGATCCTTTCCTGGTTTTGGAATCAAGGTAATGTTTGCTTCATAGAATATATTGGGTAAGTTTCCTTCCTTCTCAATGTTTTGGAATAAGTATAGGAACAAGCTCATCTTTGAAGTTGTGATAGAATTCTGATGTAAAGCCATCCGGTCCTGGGCAGTTGTTGTTGTTGTTGTTGTTGTTGAAAGCTTTGTTATTGTTTAAGAGACCTACTTCTTCCTGGTTAAGTCTAGGGAGATGGTTTGATTCCAGGTATTGGTCTATTTCCTGCACATTGTCAAATTTGGGGGGACAGAGTTTTTGGTATTAGTCAGAAATAATTTCTTATATCTCTGTGGTATCAGTTGTTATTTCCCCCATTTTGTTTCTGATTGAGGATATTAAAGAATTTACTTTTCTATTTCTGGTTAATCCAGCCAATTGTTCATTAATTATATTTATCTTTTTAAAGAACCGAGTGTTTTTTTTTTTTTTATTTTATGTCTGATTCTTTTATTTTCAATGTCATTTATTTCTGATTTAATTCTGATTATTTATTGTCTACTTCTAGCTTTGAGATCAGATTGCTCTTCCTTTTTCATTTCTTTAAGATAATTCATTAGACTACCGATGTGCTCTTTGTGTTGTTTGAATGTAGGCATCTAATGCAATAAATTTCCCTCTTAGGGCTGCATTTGCTCTGTTCCACAGGTTTTAGTATCTTGTAGCTTCATTATTGTTATGTTGGAGGAATCTAACAATTTGCTCCTTAATTGCTTCCTTGATCCAACTGTCATTCGAAATAATGTTTTTTAGTTTCCATTCCTTTGTGTGGGGATGACAATTTTTGTTGGAGTTGAGTTATACCTTTATTGACTTGTGGTGTGAGAAGATACAAAGTATAATTTCAATCTATTTGATTTTGTTGAGATTTTGTGTTCTAGGATATGATTTATTTTATAGAATGTCCCATGAGATGATGAAAAGAATGTAAACTCCTTAGCTTTGGGATGGAATGCCCTGTATATGTCTATTAATCACAGTTGTTCTAAGATCATATTTAAGTCCCTAGTATGTTTCTTTAATTTCTGTTTAGATGATATGTCCATTCCTGTAAGAGGACTTTTTTTTTTTTTTTTTGAGACAGAGTCTCATTCTGTCACCCTCAATAGAGTGCTCTGGTGACACAGCTCACAGCAACCTCAACCTCTTGGGCTCAAGCTGTTCTCTTCCCTCAGGCTCCTAAGTAGATGGGACTACAGGCACCTTCCAAAACATCTAGCTATTTTTTTGTTACAGTTGTCATTGTTGTTTAGCTGGCCCGGGCTGGGTTCAAACCTGACAGCCTCAGTACATGTGGCCAGTGCCATAACCACTATTCTACAGTGCCAACTCCCTGTAAGAGGACTTTTAATTTCCCCTACAATTATGATGTTATTAGATATCATATTGTTCAGACTAATTAAGGTCTTTTTGTAGCTCTGGGATCATTTTAAGTTGGATACATAAATACTTAGATTTGAAATGTCTTCTTGTTGTATTGCTCCCTTCACCAGTATGAAGTGTCTATCTTTATCTTTTTTGAGTTTAGCTGTTTTTAATCCACTTGTATCTGAAAATAAGAATGCAAACTCTGTGTTCTTCTGATTTCCATTTGCCCAAAATATTGTTTTCTATCCATTCACCCTGAGTCCTACTGTGTCTTTCAAGGCAAGATGTGTTTCCTGTAGGCAGCTTGTGCTTTTTTATCCAATCAGCCAAACTATGTCTCTTCAGTGGGGGAATTCAAGCCATTAACATCTACTGAGAGAATTTATAACTGTGGTGGGAGTTCTATTCATCTTATTTTGTGAAAGTACATTACTTAGATCTAACTTTTGTGTCATTGTGGAAGTGAGGTTTTGTTCATTGGTTTCTGGGTATTTAATTTTCTGGTGGTCCATTTTGATGGTCACTGTATAGAAAAGGTCTAAGTATTTTATGTAAAACTGCTCTTATTGTGGAAAACTTCCCTGGCGTTTTCATATCAGTAAAAGATTTAATTTATCAATCCATATGAAAGCATAGCTTAGCAGGATAAAGAATAATGGGGTGAAAATTATTTTGTTTAAGTGGGTTAAAGTTAGATGACCATTGTCTTCTTGTTTGAAAGTTCCATTTCAAAAGTCTGTAGTCTCCCTGATGGATTTGCCCCTGTATTTAAATTTTCATTTACTCTTGTCTGCTTTTATAATTTTCTCTTTCATCTTGATTTTGGCCAGGTTCCATGACAAGGCTTCTTCAAGAAGCTCTGAGTTGGAATGACCTGGGTTTCGATATCCCTCTAACAGGAGTGTGTTGGAATCTTTGGTGATACTTAGCAAATTTTCATTTATGATATTGTCTAGTAGGGCTTCCATTCTTCTAGGTAATTCTTCTTTCCCTTCTGGGATACCTATAACTCGTATGTTTGAAGGACTAATGAAGTCCCATAATTCTAACAGTGAATGTCCTGCTATGATAAGAAATACCTTTTTACAGTCAACCTGTCCAGAGACTTTGGGTAGTCTAGCTTGGAGCCTGGGGCCATAAGGGATGGTCTGGTCCTTGGGAAGGTGCACAGACTTCATTTACAGTATTCAGCCTAGATTTGTAAGTTGTGATCCTGGCCTAGGTCTGAGGGAAGGCTGGAGCTTGAAACCACATGGGCAGGACCAAATTCTGGAACTGCAGTAATGGCTTGGTGCCTGGAGTCATCGGTGCAAGCCTGAGTCTAAGGAAGGGATTGCACCAAGTTCATGTTATTCACACTTGTATTAGTGGATGCTTAACATCTGGTCCCTATCCAGAATGAACCTGGTTCTGAGACTTCATGATCTGGCATGATACCAAAGCCATTGTGGTGGGTCTGGATATTGGACCCATAAAAGTGGGCCTGGCTCCTGTGTCTGTGATGGTAGGACTGGCACCTGGCTGTGGAGACTAATCTGGAGTATGGTGCTATGGTATATATTTTCTAATTTTTGAAAAGAACTTAATTGGCATGTTCATGCCTATAATCCCAGCACTTGCAAGGCTGAGGCAGGTGGATTGCCTGAGCTCATGGATTTGAGGCCAGCCTGAGCCAGAGTGAGACCCTGTATCTAAAATATAGCTGTCCATTGGGGTGGGTGCCTGTAGTCTCAGCTACTTGAGAGGCTGAGGCAAGAGGATCACTCAAACCCAAGAGTTTGAGGTTGCTGTGAGCTAAGATGTGATAGCACTCTACCAAAGGTAACTAAGTGAGACTCTGTCTCCAAAACAAAAATGAAAAGAATAAAAAAGTATTCAATTAAAATAATATATTTATTATGTTCATAAAAATGCATATGGATATGAACAAGCTTCACACGTAAGACAGAACATTCTTTATTATGGTAGAAATATTTTCCTTTAGTTTGATATGGTTTAACTATAATTACTGGATATACAAATTAACTTTATGTAAAGCAGTGACAGTAACATACTGGTAGAAAAGGTCTTTCATTCCCCTACAGAAACATTTAAAACAGAGCAGGAGTTTTCAGAAGCAATATTGTTAGAACTCTGGATAACAAAGATTTACAGCAACTGAAGGAACACCGAATTAAGAAAAAGCAAATTTTAAAAGGTAGAAAATTTTTGTAGCATTTTTAGTTGCCTTGTCATATTCTCCTCATGTTGGATTGGTAGTCTTAAAGCAGTGGAAGGTTGTTTTATTATTATTTATTTTTATATTTTTTACAAAATCATAAATGCATAGATCATGTATACCTTAATGCATGTATGGGGTACAATGTGCTGTTTTCATATAGAATTAGGAGTGTTTACCTCACACAGGTTAACATAAACCTCATCTCATTTACTTAATTATTGCATTAAAACATTTATACTCTATGCTTAATAAATCAGAAAAGTACCCTTGCATTATAGACCATTGGTATGATCCCACCATTCGCCCTCCCTCAATCTGACCTCACCCCTCCCCATCCTCCTTCATCCTGGGCAATAGTTGTGATCTATTCTTCATATGAAAATGTGAGTGATTGTAAATTGGATTCATAATAGTACTGAGTACATTGGATATTTTTTCTTCCATTCTTGAGATACTTTATTAAGTAGGATATGTTCCAACTCCATCTATGTAATTGTAAAAGAGGTAAAGTCTCCATCTTTTTTAAGGCTGCATAATATTCCATGGCATACATATACCACAATTTATTAATCCATTCAGGGGTCGATGGGTACTTGGCCTTCTTCCATGACTTAACAATTATGAATTGGGCTTAAATAAACATTATTATGCACATATCTTTGTTATAAAGTGATTTTTGGTTTTTTGGATATACACCTAAGAGGAATTGGAGGATCAAATGGCAGGTCTACTTTTAGATCCCTGTGTATTCTCTATACTTCTTTCCATAAGAGATGTATTCGCTTGCACTCCTACCAGCAGTGCAGAACTGTTCCCTTTTCTCCAAATCCACGCCAACATCTATAGTTTTGGGATTTTGTTATGTGAACCACTCTTATGGGAGTTAGATTATATCTCAAAGTAGTTTTGATTTGCATTTCTCTGATAATTAAAGATGATGAGCATTTTTTCATGTGTCTGTAGGCCATGCACCTATCTTCTCGAAGAAGCTTCTGTTCAAGTCCCTTGCCCACAATGAAATGGGATTACTTGTTCTTTTCTTATTAATAAGTTTGAGTTCTCAGTGGATTATGGTTACCAAACCTTTGTCAGAAGCATAACCTTCAAATATACTTTCCCATTCTGAGGGATGCCTGCTTGCTTTACTTACTGTGTTCCTAGCAGTGCAGAATCTTTTTAATTTGATCAGATCCCAGTAATGTATTTTTGGTGTTGCTTCAATTGCCTGGAGGATTCTCCTCATAAAATATTGTCCCAGACCAATTTCTTCAAGTGTTTCTCTTGCACTGTCTTCAATAATATTTATAGTTTCATGTCTTATGTTTAAATCTTTTATCCAGTGATAGTCAAATTTTGTTAATGGTGAAAGATATGGGTCCAGTTTCAGTCTTCTACAAGTCACCAACCAATTCTCCCAGCACCATTTATTAAATAGGGAATCATTTCCCCAATTTATATTTGTGATGGGCTTATCAAAGATCAAATGATGGTAAGTGTCTGGGCTCATCTCTCGGTTCTCACTTCTGTTCGATATATCTACCTCTCTATTTTTGTGCCAATGCCATGCTGTTTTGATCACTATAGAATTAAAGTATGGTTTGAAGTCTAGTAGCATGATTCCTCCTGATTTACTTTTATTTCTGAGTAATGTCTTGGCTATTCTAGGTTTTATCTGGTTCCATATAAAATGAAGTACTATTATTTTCCAGGTCTTTAAAGTATGACGGTGGTGCTTTGGTAGGGAATACATTAAATTTGTAAATTTCTTTCAGTAATATGGACTTTTTTATCACAGATTCGAGGACTTAGAACATGATCATCTTTTTATTATTATTATTTTTATTTTTATTTTTACATATACATGTGTTAATTACGTTTCCACTTTTTGCCTTCACAGAATTTAAAAGGCTTAAAATTTAATAACGATAACAATGTTAAGATAAGGAGTAGAAACAGAAACCATGTAAGGAATGAATGAAGATAAATACATTCAGAAAAGAAAACAGATGATTACTGCATCAAAATACTAAGCAATATTAATAATAATAATGCCAAGAAAGTAACGTTCACATTGTCAAATAAGAATATGTCTATTATAGAATACTTTGACTCTGAGGCTCAATATAAAGTCCTCAGTTAACTTCTTATATTTTTTCCAAAGTTTCAAAAAATAAACAACTAATATTATATAAATAAAAGTAAAAGAGAGTTTCAAAAAACAGATCATGCTAAATTTTAATAGAAAAAGAAGAAATATTTAAAAATCATTCTACTTGATCTGGATACACCTGATATTGAAATTGGAGAAAATATATTGTTATAAAGGAAAATTATAAACATATTTCACTTATAAATGAGGATTCAATATCCTAAACAACATATTGATAAGTTGAATTAAAAAATAATGTTTTCATAATGTACTTTGATCAAAATTGAATCCAATTTATGTGAGAATTAGTCACTATTTTCTTTTCTTTTTTTTGTTTTATTTCCCTCACCCCCTCCCTTCTTCTCTCTGTCTGCTCTCTCCTTCCTTCATGCCCCACTGTGTCATTAATTGTCATTAATTGTCCTCATATCAAAGTTGA
>CAUYRH010157577.1:0-71535 GCA_963574655.1 Perodicticus potto | reverse complement strand
TTTTTTTTTGTTCTTCAAATGTTTTTTTCTTTTTTATTAAATCATAGCTGTGAACATTAGTACAATCATGGGGTACAATGTGCTGGTTTCATATACAATCTGAAATATTTTCATCAAACTGGTTAACATAGCCTTCATGGCGTTTTCTTAGTTATTGTGTTAAGACCTTTATATTCTGCATTTAGTAAGTTTCACCTGTACCCTTCTAAGATGCACCATAAGTGTGATCCCACCAAATATCCGCCCCCCTCCCCTCCCCTCCCTTGCCCCTTTCTCCATATTCTTGTGCTATAATAGGGTTACAGCCTTCATATGAAAGCTATAAATTAGTTTCAGAGTACTGCTGAGTACATTGGATACTTTTTCTTCCATTCCTGAAAATTTACTTCTATGTATTTTATTTTACTTTTGATGCTTGCTATTCTGAATGGCCTTGCTTTCTTAATTTATTTTTCAGATAGTTCATTATTAGTGTGTAAAGAAATTCTGCTTATTTTTGTGTGCTGATTTTGTATCCCACGGCTTTACCAAATTCATCAGTTCTAACAATTTTTGAGGGTGGTATGGAGTCTTAAGGGTTTTCTATGTATAAGATTATGTCATTGGCAAACAGACATAATTTCACTTCTTTCTTTCTTGTTTCGATGCCTTTTGTTTCTTTTTCTTGTCTAATTGTGCTTGCTAGAACTTCCAGTACTATGTTGAATAGAAGTGGTAAAAATGGGCAAACTTGTTTTATTCCTGATCTTAGAGGAAAAGCTTTCAATTTTTGCCCATTGAGTATGATGCTAGCTTTGGGTCTATCATATATGGCCTTTATTGTGTTGTGATACTTTCTTGTATTCCTAATTTGTTGAGAGATTTTGTCATGAAAGGATGTTGAACTTTGTTACATGCTTTTTCTGCTTCTATTGAGATGACCACATGGTTTTTGTTCTTCATTCTGTTAATGTGTCATATTTATGGATTTGTATATGTTGCATCATCCTTGTATACCAGGTTTAAATTCCACTTGATTATGGCGAATAACCTTTTTAATGTGATGTTGAATTCTGCTTGCTGGTATTTTGTTAAGGAATTTTGCATCTATGTTCACCAGGGATACCTGTCTATAATTTTCATTTCTTGTAATGTTCTTGTCTGGTTTTGGTATCGGGGTAATGCTGGCCTCATAAAATGAATTGGGAAGTATTCCCTTCTCTTCAACTTTTTGGACTTTTCCCCTCTTTAAAACCTTCTAGGATATTTTTGTTATTCCTGGTATTCTAAAAAGTCATCACAATGTATTTAGTTAAGGGTCTTTTTCATTAACATATCCTGCACTTAGTAGGTCATTTCAATCTGAAGGCTCATATCTTCACCTGAAATTTAATTTGATTATTCCTTTATTTCATTCTCTCCATTCTGTCTATTCTTTTTGTCTGGAATTTCTGTTACACAGAAGAGTCTAACTTTTACGTCCTATTTTCTATCTCTTTATCCTTTTGGCTCCATAGTGAGAGAATCACCTGCTTGATTTTCCAGCTCATTAATTCACTCTTTAACTGGGTCCATTCTACTATACTTACCATCTGCTTTTTAAAAATATTTCAATGATTGCATTTCCCCCCCAAGTTCATGTTTTACTTTTCTCTTTTTAATAATTGCTGCCACTCCTCCACCTTCTCCTCCTTCTAATTTAACAGATGTGTCATGTTCTCCCTAAATGTAGAAATTACATATTTTTTCAAATGCATTCTTTTCCTCCTCAGGTGTTCATTCATCTGTTAGTTGAGTGGGGTGCCACTTACTCATTTTTTTTTTTTGCAGATTTTTTGGCCGGGATGGGTTTGAACCCGCCACCTCCGGTATATGGGCTGGTGTCCTACTCCCTGAGCCAGGCGCCATCCAGCCACTTATTCTTGATGTTGGCTTTCCCCCAATACTTGGGATTAGCATTAATTATTCTTTGTAATCAAGAACACAGTTCACATCTTGGTGAATCAAGTTCTTATCATGGGAGCCTTTTTGGGGATAACATAAGAAAAACACGACGTGCTGCTAGGTGGCTAAGCAGGTAGCTTCTCTATGAGGGTGGGTTCCCTGAGGGGACCTGCTCTGCCTCTCAGACCTCAGAGCCCAGGGGTGTGATGCCAAGTGTTGCTTTCGGCTTGTGAGCATTCAGAAGTGCTCTCCAAATGCAAGTCTCTGAGAAGCCAGCCTGGCTACTGCCGCAAGCCTCTCCTGTGTCTTGTATTTGTTGACCCTGAGCTCAGAGAGCCCTGGGGTTGCTCTCACATCCTTCATGGTCCTGACTCATCCTCCTCGGTGGTGTGATTTTCTCAGGTCTCATTCCTTTGTCAATTGAATCCTAATTCCTGTCTTCCATTTGGGAATCCCTCAGCATTTGTGGTTCACTGATAGCATTTCTCCATGCTTTTCTCCCCTAGCACTGTTATGAATTTATTCTTTTAAAAAATACCTTCTGTCATCATAGACTTTAAGAAAGAAGGGGAGATAGACCCATGTGCTCAGCCTGATATCTGTGTCCAAGTCCCATATTCAAATGCGGCACAGGCCTACGTGATGTTAATAGCTGTTTACAATGGTTCTGTGTTCTGATACTTCATTATCCGAGGTATAATAAAGTGGTGATGTCTGGCTGATATTTAGGGAGGCTGCCATTTTGATATATTTTGAGCAATAGTGATACTTGGGCTTGGGTATGGGGGAAGGGTCTGGTAGAACATAGTGAAGGTGGGGCTACCAAAGAGTCCCCAGACCCTCTGGAAACCCCTGGGAATAGGAAAGGACTTGCTGCTTCCGTTAATGCCGTAGTGTATAGACTATATGAGCCAGAAAGAACTTGAGAAGTCATGTGGTCCACGGATAAGACAAGTAATTTTCATCTACCAGCCCTGAACTAGATGCGGGGCCCAGGGCTCTGGAAAGTGAGAAGGATGAAGTCTGGGGCAGGACACAGATGAGAAAGGAGAAGCAGGCTGCAGCTGCTCACTAAGGGGCAGGCATGAGAAACACTCTCTTCTCCAGTCACACTCGAGGCTGATGCCCTTCCAAGAAGTGCGAAGGCTCGAGGCCGACTTCAGTGAGGATAGAGCTCAGGGCATGTGGACATAAGCACCCACAGGACAACACCCCATGGGGGCTCAAGAGACGTTAGATGTCTTGCTTCAGGCCGTAAAGTCAGCATGTTGTCAGCATGGCTTTGAGCCTGTTCAGATTCCAAATCAGGCTGCTCTTGTAATGTGACTTTGGGTTGTTACCAGTGTGTTAGTGTCTAGTGGACTACTCCATGGAAAGTTGTCATAGATAACAATGTCACAAATGGCTCCTCATCAGGGTCAAGAGAACATTCATTCTCTCCCTTCTCACTCCCTTGGACGGTTTCCTCTTATTCTCTAGCCAGGCCATCGGGCGGCACCATGCAGGTGTGTCAGTGCACCTGTGTCCTTGAGACCTACCTGAACAGGAGGAGCACGGCCTGGGGGAAGGTCTGAAAGTTGTTGTTTCGGTTGATCTCTGTGGTGTCATTCAGGGCAATTTTTCCAAACACCTAGCAGAGGGAAGGAAGAGGCATTCAGTGACCCGTGGACAGAGGCGGTCCTAATTTCCCACCCCCATTCAGTGGTCTCTCCATGGGTTGCAGGTGACTCTAAGACCCGCTGGCTGATAAGCTGAACAGTCTCCCAATGGGACCTGGCAGCACCTGCCGCCCTGCCCAGCCTGCCCCCAATCCTCACTCTGGATGAGTATCCGCAGCCTTTAGGAAGGTCTCTGGGAGCTGGAGCTGAGAGCAGGCAGATGGGGGAGACCTGGACCTGCTTCAGGGCAGGGACACAGGCGCACTGGCCTTCTTTTCTTTGCCATTTCAGTTCTGTCCGCCCCAGCACTCTTCCAAATTTAGTTCTTGCACTTCGGAGTGGTACAGAGCGAGCAATCTGGGATTTGGGCAGACTTAATTCATCCTGGAGATCAGAGGTCTCCTTTTTTTTACCCTACCCTTTGACAGCTATGCTTATCTTAGAATCTGCTACCCTTTGGGTAGCTCTTATACTCTCAAAAGGTTTTGTTATGAACCTTTGGGTCTTCTTCAATGAGCAAGTAGGGGTTTGCTTAAGGAGCGACCAAGAATCCGCTCCAGGCTAGTGTGGCTCTGCTAAGTGTGGCCTTGGAAACTCAGCTGGGGCCCTGGGGAGAGGCTGGAGAGCTCTGGGTCTGGGGACGAGAAGGTGCAGTGGGCACCTGGAGCGTCCAAGAAACTGCTACACGCTCCACGGGGCGCAGTCTGCTTTCATTTGTTCCTTAGTTCACTCCTTCCTACCCTCTTCCCTTCTTCCTCCCTCCCTCTCTCTTAGTTCTTAGTTTCTTCTGAATGACTCTGGTTGGGGGACTGTGGAGTGTGGTTTGTGAGGTGACAAGACCCCCACAGCCCAGGAGGTGCGTTCAAGGAACGACCCCGGAACTGTTTCTCCTCCCTTCCTAAAACAATAGTTCTTTCTCCTGGCTCCCTCTGCCAAGTCACCTAGCTTCTGTATACCTTTTGCCTGAAAGCACATAACATTCTCTCCCTAGAGAGAATCTTTACCCCACGTACTATCACTTCCCCTCAACCTTGTAAAATGAAAATATTCCCACTAGCTTTCCCTTCTCATTTGCAACCTTGTTAGTATAGCAACCTAGTTTAGGCACTGCATAAATAAGGCTGTTCACATGGTTAGGTGCTGGTTGCAGCCATCAGCTGAGCCAGACCTCCCGGGCCCATCACTTTTATCTCTTGTGTGATCTTTGTCTCTGTGAGTCTTATTTTCTCATTCCCCACCATTCTCACTCTGGTTTGTTTACTCTTCGAGCTGGCTCGTGAAAAGGGGATTATTCTCAGGCCCAGTTGTCCTGGACAGAGAGAGGATGCTGGTCCACATACCTGGGTGCTATTCCCTGAGGTGGCCGGGTCTCTCCTGAGGCCTGTGGAGGGAAGGCCTCCGGGCTGTGCTTGGCCATCCCCACTGCTAGCTATGGGATGTCCCTTTGGGGGATGTTCTAATGTCTGTGACCTCTGGGGCCTCAGAAGATGGAAGAGGCGGGAGAGGGACAGTGAGGAACAAGGGGGAGAAGGAGAGAGGAGGGTGGCAGGGAACACAGTGTGGGAACCAGATGCGCTGCTGTGGGAGAGCTCCTCCTACCTGCATCCCGATCACGGCGTAGATGAAGAACAGCATCACGATCAGGAGGGCCACGTAGGGCAGGGCCTGGAAGGAAGTTCATGAGGCTGCTGTGAGGCTGCAGCACACAGGCCACTATGTCCCCGGCTCTGTAGCTGTCAGCAGCATTTCCGAAAGCCCCACGGAAGTAATGGGCACCTGGGAGCGGTCTGAGAGATGGACACTGACTTCTCGTTTTAGCTTGGCTTTAAAAGCTGGCTTCAGAGTCGGGGGTACAGTGTGACAGCCCTTCAGCAAAAACCACCGCACAGGGCAAAACTTGTCCTATACACACACAGTAGATGCAAAACTTGGCCTACACACACAAATCTGTACGTGCAAGGAGAGTGCCATGGAGGATGACACCCCGCTGACGTGGGTCCCTGGGGAGGCAGGCCACACCTTTTCTTTACACAGCTTTATCTTGTTCCATAGTTGTAGCAGTAAGTATGGCTATTCCAATTAAAATATTTAATAAGAGAACACTTAAAAGAAAGATCATGGGCTGAGAGTCTACTTAAGCCATTTGCTAGCTTATAGAAGACAGGGCATATAGCAATATAGTAATTGCTCTGGGCTGCCTCAGTTTTCTCATCTGAAAAATGGGAGTAATAGTAATTCTCAGGAGATTTGTGGAGCATAAATGTTTGGGGTCTTACAAAGTGCTTAGTGCATCACCTTGCACAGAGTTGGGTTCTATACATTTTATTCACTCCCCATGCGATCTGCCAAGCAACTCGGGCAGCTTAAATTCTCCATAGTTCCCTTCCCCGCCCTTCTCCGGGAAGAAGCGCCGGGCCCAGCCTGGCGTCACCAGCCACCGCTAGATGGCGCTATGAGACCACACGACACCGCTTCCTTCAGGCTGGCGCTCCTACCCGGAGCTCAACGGGGAATGTCGGGGGCTGGGAGAGCACTGTGAGCGCGGTACGGCCACTGAACGCTGTGGCACTCCAGGGCGCACCCAGTCCTAAATCGATTAGCGCCTGTGTTTCTCAATCTTCAGAACCCTCGGGGCTGAGGAGGGCACGGAGTCAGTGTGTATTCCGGGGGAGGAGGACAGGCTGTCAGGAGGTGTAGCCAGGACAGGCCTGTGACCGCTGGTCCAGGGAAGAGTCCTGGGCAGGAGGCTCCCTGGAGGGCTGCGCCTCCGGAATGGAGCTCCAAGCAGGGCAGGCGCCAGACGGCAGAGCACCGTTCCCAGTCTGCAGCTGTAGCCCACCTGAGCGCAGCTGGCTGACACAGAAGGCACTTCTCACCCCCAGTCTTGGGAAGTCTGAGAGTTGTATCTCCCTGGGAGGAGAGAAACCTGCCTGCTGCACCAGGCCAAGGAGGCATGAGACCATATTTCGGGTTTCTATACTCATCTGCTAGGAGTTCAAGTGACCTAACAGTTTTGCTTCTCTTTAACTTCAAACTTACTTAACATTCCTCAGGGCTGTCCAGGGGAGAGCACTATTCGTTCGTTTTACAGGTGGGAAAAGAAATCAATCACATAGCTAGGCAGTCCTGTGCCCATCCCAGGGGACCTCTCTCTTGGGGTGGAGTGACACCAGGGTCCCGGAATTGGGCTCAGGACATAAACAGGCGTGATCAGCAGGCGCTGCTGAAATGCCCATGGGGAGAAAGGTGGCAGTCAGATTCTGAAAGTCAGACGGGACCATAGTGGTTACCAGACTTTCCAGGCCTCTGGCTTCCAAGTTTGTTCCTCATCACAAAACCCCTTTGTCCAGCACATTCTTGCAGAAAAATGAGAAAGGCAGACCCTTTTAGCCTCCCCTCTTGCCCTTCCTGTAACCCTTGACCTTGGGGAAGTCAGAGGCCCCAGGAGCCTGCTTGTGAAAACCACTTATTCTGTCCGACCCCCTCATTCAGAACTGAGGAAGCAGCTGCAGCTGCATGAATGGCTGTGACTAGTGAGCACAGGGCAGGCACCCTCCTTCCCATCCCAGCGCCATCCTGGGGCTCAGGCGGCAGCTGGGAGAGACACGGAGGTTCTTCCCCTCGGGCTACCTGGAAGGACTTGATGAAGGTCCACAGCAGGGTCCGGATGCCCTCTCCGCGGCTCAGCAGCTTCACCAGGCGCATGACCCGGAAGAGGCGGAAGAAGGTGATAGAGATGCGGGAGTTTTCCTCTGCGCTCTGGAACCCATCGGCAACAGGAGGTGCGGTTAGCACCGCAAGAGAGGAGTGGGCTGAGAAGGGTGGGCCCGCTCCAAGAAACAGCCCTCGGTGGGGTGGCAGGCCAGGGAGGGTTGCTGCACTAGACTCGCCCCCCAGCCCACAGATGGGCGGGCGGCCGTCCACACCCAGCCCTGAGGTCTCCGCTGAGCCAAGGTGTGCCCAGGCCCCTGAGCTGCTCGAAGCTCCGTTTTTCTATTCTCATCCCCTTCATTCCTAGTTCTTTTTTTTTTTTTTGGCAATTTTTGGCTGGGGCTGGGTTTGAACCTGCCACCTCCGGCATATGGGGCCAATGCCCTACTCCTTTGAGCCACAGGTGCCGCCCTCATTCCTAGTTCTTAATGACTTGGATGAGCAAAAGAAGATTCCATGAGGAACTACCATATACTTTGGAATCTTCTAGGCCCATAGATTGCTGCCCTTGGAGCCCCTGCCTGTGCCATAGTATGCAGGACCCGGCCCCTGCCTCTCTCCTGTCTGGCTCGGCTGAGTGAGACCTGGCTCTCTGTGAGGACGCTGGCTGGGGGTGGCCTCTCTTATGGCCCTAGGTGTGCGCCATGTGAGGTTCTGGTGTGTGTGTGGGGTCTGCCCAGGAAGAATCTTGCCCCCTGGCTGCTGAGGACTCCAGCACATCTCAAATTACCTCCTTCTACTTCCCACAGCCTCTGTCCCTAAAGGACTCCAGGGAGGGATGGGGAAGGTGCTGCTCAGTGCGGGACGGGGTCTGGTCTGTAGCCCTTGCTTCGGCACCATTGTTCCTACTGCCCCCTGCCCTGGCGCCTCCAGGCTACACAAGACCCTGGAAAGGGGTGCAGGCACGGGACAGGGGAAGGGAGAAGAGGCCGTCCTAAACAAGTCCAGGACCCGGTGTATGAGGACCCAGGGGCTCTGCTCAGGGCAGGCTGTCTCCCCGAGTGCAGCCCTGGTGGTGGTGGTGGGGCTGGAATGCAGGTCGGGGCAAGCTGACTGGGGCTGTGTTGCTCAGCAGCTGCTGGGCCTAAAGGAGCCTAGGGGCTTGGGCATGTGCCTGGCCAGGGCTCAGAGCGCAGGACAGGCTGCCCTGCCACACTCTGCCTCCAGACCTCAGAACATGAGCTGATTGCCTCTGTGGCCCTCCTCCTGCCCACACCACCTGGTGGGTACTAACCCACCAGGGAGCCACTGCCACTGTCCCTGGGGCTAGTGCAGCTCACCCGACCCTGTTGGCACCAGGAGAGAACAGATCCTTGCAGTTTCCTGTTACGGTTCCCATCCACTGGGGCTGTCTGGATCCTTCCTGCTGCTCACTTCACTTCTCCTCTTACTGTATTTTAATTAATTCCAGGTCAGACCCTCCCTGGCAATATCCACACCTTATTTACACCCCTGGAAACCTCACTAACACTGAAGCTCTGAGGGCTCCCACTCTAACCCCATGGCCCGCTGTGACTGTCCCTGACGGGCTTCAGAGGGCACTCATCTCCTCCTGTGCAGGGTGGGAGGCCCACGAGGGAGGCTGAAGTATGGAGGTAGCCTTTCCAGGTCTGCATGCCTGCTCCACACAGGAGCCGCGCTAGGAGGTCTCTCTTGGTCTTCAGACAGGAGAAGAGTCAATGTACCTCTTATCTCAAAATCAGAGCTGCCTTGCTTCCCTCCACAGCAGGGTACAGACAGGTGGTGTGAGGGCCTGCTCTGTGGGGGCCGGAGGTGGGGCAGCAAGCTATGGGCGGCAGCCCGCCTGCCTCTAGCCCTGCCTGCCTATGATCTCAAGTCCTTGATGCCCTCGATCTCTGTATCCCTATCACCTGTGCATCTACTTGAAATTCTGTTTCCACTCCTTAAAAGGAGCTTGTGTTCCCCCAGAGGAGTATGCAGAGGTGGCTTAGGGTTTTATAATTCAGCTGTCAGTTCCACCATGTTCCGGGAAAGGAAGAAAAAGAAAGAACAAGCTTAAGTGGGGGAACTTCAGCTGTGCCAAGAACTGGAGAAGTTGGTGCCACAGGGGCATCTGGATCTGTTGAGTTAAAAAAACAACAACACACCAAAAACCCAGCATGCAGTCTGAATTTCACTCTGCTGTGCAGAGCCCTGCACAGATGCTGCTGTTCCCTAATGCTGCTCGAGAAGGAGGATAAATACACCGCTGTGCAGACACTCCAGTGTCCTCTCACGACAGAATGACAGTGCAAGCAGCAGCAGATCCCCATGGCAGGGCCTGTGATGCGGGGCAGAGCACCCCCAGGCTGCCCTTTCCCTTGGCAGCCTTTTGGACAGGCCGGGATGGGCTGCCTTGGGGAATACCATCCCCCAAATCTTGCCTCCAGCCTGCTGAATTTGGGGGTCCAGGGTCTCAGTCCACTGGTCCATTTAAAAACTTGTACTTGACCCAGTTTGAAATGTGTAGCAGCAGCCTTTTGGAGGAAGCTGCTCCAAGGAGATTTCAAGGTCACACTGAGTGACATCTCGACCACGTAAGCCAAAGCAAATCATAGACTTCTACACCAGGAGTGGCCCAATCAACTGAACTTGTTTTTCTGTTTCCACCTGCTTCCAAAGGGTGTAGATAGGCTAATTTTAACAAACTTCAGAAATTCAGAAAAGTGCGAGGGGTAACATGGTTGGAGTCCTGGAAATTCAACCACCCCCAACTAATCGCAGCTTAACTTTTTATGGTGGGACACTCGGAGCACAGGAAGGCTAGTGGCTGCAGACATTGATTAGCAGGAAGCATCCTCTGCGCCTGTCTCCTAGCTGGGTCACTTCTCTCTTCCCTCCTTTCCCTGGAGGCCCCTACTACAGCTTTCAGGGGTACCCTCTGGAAATTTCCCACATCAGATTAAGGTTAGAGGCTTTAGCCAGTGGAGTCCCTGGGATGTCTAACAGGAAATGGCCCTTGGGTCCAGTTCTCTCCCAGTGGCTCGTTAGGTAGTGGACATGGCAGTGAATCACCACCCACAGGGAAGCTCGGGGAGGTAAACGAACATCATTCCAAAAACAGCATCTTCGCACAAGAACACGACAAGCAGGCAAGGCACATGACAGACACGGTGGCCACATGCAGCAAGAGTCAGGCGGGCTCTGGAAGACTCTGGAGGTCAGGGCAGGGAGAGTGGGGTGCTGGAGGGGGGTCACAGAAGCCGGGAGCGTGGTTGGGGGGGGTCAGTCTTACCATAGAGGGAGAGCATTGGGTATGTTCAGCTGGCTTTAAAGAAAGGCAGATAGAGATAAGCTGTAGTGAGTCTCCAATGAAGACGCCTGGTATTCTAGGTCTGCGTTAACACAGGAGCAACACAGTGGCAGGAGAGGGCAAAAGGAAACAAGTGAAAGAAACACAGAAGCGTGGGCCTGGAAGGTGCTGGGGCGTCCCATGAGTCTGGGCTCCGTGTCAGAGTCCCATGTCTAACAAAAGAAGCCATAGTCGGCATCTTCCTGCCTGTGACCATCCCGGCCACAAAGTCAGTGACTTGCGCGCGTTGTGGATGAACAGATAAGGGATTTGAGATTTTGTGGATGGAGGCTTTGATTTTTTTTTTTTTTTTTAAGTTAACCATGTGCTCTGAGATAACCTTTGAGGGCCTGTACTTATGTCCTTTAGCTCACCCAACTGAAGGACAAAGGCCTTGCTGGCCCCAGTGCCTGTCCTTGCCCACACATATTCAAGCAAAGCAGTCCAAGGGCAACGGCCCCTCAGGGTTAGGGGAAGACCAAGGCCCCCAGGAGGTGGCCTCAACCCCTCTGCACAGGGCTGGTTGTCATGCTGGGGCTCAGGCAGGAGGTGGTCTTGCCCAGCTACTAGTTATGGGCGTGGGGAACCTTGGCCCCTGGCCTGGAATAGTTGAGTTTTGGATTGTTTCCTAAGCCTTAAATCTCTGTGGACAATTTAGGATATTATTAGCACCCCAAGGAGATGTTATTATGGGGCTGAGTGCTGAACTGATTTGGTACAGGAGCTGAGAAACGGGCCTCAGGTGAGTACCCCAGACTCACTCCCTCCCTGGGAACCTGTGTTGGGAAGGCACCCAGACTCCTCGGGTTCTAGCACAGAGGGCTCAGCCCCTGCCTGATCTTGGGTGCCCTACAAAGTCGTGACTTAGCTTTTACCTTCCATTTTCAGATGGCTTCTCTTGTCTTTCTGTTTTTAAGGTACAAACCAGGAAAATGTGTAATGGAATTTTTGAAGGGTAGAAATGTGCACAACTAGACATTCGATTGTAGCCTGAAACTACTTCTGTGGCAACAGATTTCTCAGCAAATTGTTATCTTTTTTCCCATAGAAAGTTGCTGGGATGTCCTTTTCTGGGAGTCGTGGAAGGTAGAGGGCGAGGTGAGGGAAGAGAAAGGGACACTTCTCTAGTAATTTATAGAACATTCTAGATCTAGACCTCAAAGTCTCAGGTTCTGCTTCATGAGGCTTACCAGAAAGTGGAGGATGTAGGGTCACTGGGCTCTGGCTGTCGGGGTGAGATTGAACACAGAAATGAACATAGACACAGACTCACTCATGCACAGACACACACACTCGGGAGATGTCAAAGCACTGAAACTTCTTCTCCTGGGTACGTGACTGTCGCCCAACATGTCTGCTGGCATCCTCCTGCCCCCAGCCCAGGCTGGTCCAGTGCTTGGGCTCCCGTGTTAATGGATAAAGAGCTCTGTGTTCTCAGGTATCCATAGTGGCTGGGTGGCTGGGGCAGGAAGTCTGCACCATGGACAATGCAGGGCATTAGGCAGAGTTCCCAGGAGGTTTGGGCCACTGCTTTTCTCTGGGATCCACCCCGAAAACCAGCCCAGATGCTGGGACTTCTAAGCACTCTGGGAAAATGCTCGGAAGTCTTCTGGGTCGATCTCGTCTTGAACAGGACCAAAATGGAGACATTTCTGAGAACCTACCTGGGTTTACCTGGCCTAACCGAACTCACCTCTCACCATTTAGAAAAATAAACTTTTATTTCATTTTACTTCCTAAACATTCAGGATCCCTCACTTAGGATTTTGAAACATTTGCCTTAACGGTCTTTTTTTTTTTTGCTTTTTTTTTTTTAGCGTTACAGCTCCCATCCAAGATCACATTTGAATCCTACTTTATGTCGAGATTTAGTGTCAGGTCTGGGTCTGTTCTAATAATCTGGATAATATTGCATTATTTTAATAACATGTATCAGTTTAATGCTCCTTGTGGCATGTCTCTCTGATAGCAGACAAGAAGGAGTCGGGAGGAGTTTTGAGGGCAGTAGAGAGACAGTGTGAGGATGAGCGCCCTCAGGGTCTCTGTGTTGGTTCTCTGGCCCAGGTCATGGAGGTTCTCACAGACCCTCACTTTGGAGAATCTAGAGACTCAGATTAACTTTTTCTTGAGCCTTAAACCAGGCTGTTCAAAGGCACTTTTGACTTGTGGCAGCAGTGCTGCTTTTAACACAACAAACCTGTTCTTATGTGAAGAGTTATGCTTACCAAATCCATGGTCTCAAAAATGAATAAGCCATTTGCAATAAAATAATAAAGCCATCACTGAGTGATTTCACTGCGGAGAGAATGGAAGAAGTCTCACACAGCTCCTGCCTCACAGCACCTGTACAGTGCAATGAACAGCTCCTAGATGACCCCACAGAGCCAGACGAGTCTCTGGTGCCCTTCCCAGCTGCACGTGAACCCCTGCTGAGCTGGAAGTGCAGCTCCACCTCTGTGCTGTCACGGGCTCAGCACTTTCAGCCCAGAGACAGGTCTGTGCTGTATCTTACTCTCTAAATACCTACCTTGAGAAACTACCTAGCCTCAGCTCTACTTTTGGACCTAAATTCATAATTAGTTGGTAGTCTGGAATACTTGGGCCATTGATCTCTGACCTTTTCCCAGATTTGACCCTAGTTCCCTTGAGTCAGTTTACAGTTTCTCTGTCTGTGGTCTTCCTGAGGGAAGAAAGGGGCTGTAAGATTCCCTGAAGGTGTATGTCCCATGAGCCTTTGAGACCCTGAATTCTCCCTCTGTGGGAACCAACAGAGCTGCTTATCTAACCTGAATGTTTTGGCTGAGTTTTAATATTGCAGAGTCTCTGCTAATGGTGAGCTTGGAATAAATTTTTGAGTAGCCAGTTCCTTCATCTTTGTTTTCTAATGATCTGGTAATTTTCAAGTATTTCATGATACTGGGGCTAATAATTTGTTTGTGCAATTCACATAAATGAAATGAGGTTTTCATGCCATATCTGAGGCACAGGGAGGGTGTTTTCAGAAAGAGTCCTTGTTAGTGGTTCTGGATAATGGGCCAAGGGCACTAAGAGAGGAAAAGCCGATCGCCTAATGTCAATAGATCAATAATTACGCAGATCACCTTGGGCTGATGGAATTGGCAGTGAGAACAGTAAGAGATCTTCCCTGGGACACTAATTTTCTGAGTTAAGCTGAAGTCAAATTAGAGATAGCACCTCAATGGGTGACCTCTTTGTTTATGGGATGGATTCACTAAGCATTCCTTTCCACTGGGGTACTATCTCCAGACCACATTTATGATGCTGAGGGATGAAAACTGCAGTTGTACTAGGAGAGCTCAGCTGAATAATCCTTCTGCTCTGCCATCTTGCTCCTCCCCTCTACTTGTCAATTTCTGAAAAGTCCACAATGGATTTTCATCAAGATTGCATTGAATCAATTTGGGTTTAGTGTCATGCTAACAAAATTAAGTTTTTCAAATCATGAACATAGGATGACACTCGATTTATTTAGCTTTTCTTTCATTGCTTTTCACAATGTTTCGTAGTTTTCAGAGTATAAATTTTGCATTTATTTTGTTAAATTTATTCCTAAGCATTTTGTTGTTTTGATGATATTGAAAATAAAATTAAGAAAATAATTTTATTTTTAGATGATTGAATGTAAATGTATAGAAATATAATTGATTTATGTATATGAATCTTTTACCCTGCAGCCTTACTGAACTTTTGTATTAGTTCTGATTGTTTGGGGGGGTGCTTTTCAGGATTTTTAATATATAAGATCAGGTCATCTAAAAATAAAAGTTGTTTTAATTCTTAAAAAAGAAAAAAGAAAACTGGGGAATGACAGGGTCCAGCAGAGAGCAGGTCACCCTAGGTGGAGGGTTCCCAGTAGGGGGATGGTACGGGAACCAGTGGCATGTATTTCCTGGTTGTCATGTCATACTGTCTCTCTGGAGACCTACGAGGTAGTTGGACAATAGCTCTTCACCATATAAAAAACGTTTTCAAAAATTATTGTTTAAAACCACAGCCAGGGATAAGGATTACTAAGAAGTTAGGGCCTAGGGAGAGGATCTCTGGATTGGAATGCCCAACTAGTTGTCTTACAGGGCATTCTCTTGAGGTCAGGGGCAAGGAGAGCATTCTGAAGGCCGTGGTGGCATTCTCCTTGGCTTGGCAGGTACAGATTGCCTTCTAATTCCTTCTAGGGAAGGCTGGTCCTTGGCCCTGAAGAAAAGGACTGCCCAATACTCATAACTGCCATGGAGACAATACTGACATCTTGGGAGCCCTGAGAATCTGTGTTCTCCTGAAATAGGTGTCAAAAGTGACATCATGGGAGTATGTGAGTCCTTCACTGGCTGCCTTGCTATACAACTCTTGCTGTATTTTTAAAAAATCTCTTGTCCAGGACTTGGCTCTGGTATGGATTTCATTTCAAAGCACCTGAAGGCCCAGGCCTGGCTGGCACCCGCTGCCCTGGGCACGCCTTGCTTCTCTGCCTTTACTGTCTCCCACTTCATTCTGATTTGATCTGCAAGACAAGAGTGGGAGGCTCAAGTGGGGCTTTGTTGGTGAGACCCTAGAGGTAACCAAGGTGGGAGGACAGTTATCAGGGGCTTCCCTGACCATGAGCCAGCAAATGTAGGGTAAGAGTGTGTGTGTGTGTGTGTATGGAGGGGAAAGGGGTCCTCATTGTCCCTTTATTTCTTCCTTCTTCCAAGAGACATGTGCATCTCAAGAACAACAGTGTGGCCCTTGCAATGTTGAGCTGTTGGGAGGTACTGAATCTTGGAGCCATCAGAGATGCCAACAGGGCAACGAGGCCCAAGGAGGCCAAAGCAAAGCATGTTCTAACTGTGACTCTTACAAAGCTGGATGAAGAGGCCACCGCCAAGAGAGACGCAAGGTTTGAATATGCACAAGTCAATACCCACAGATTTAAGGGAAGCTAAGGAAATATACACAGATGGAAGCGATTTGTAAGTGGAATTCCCATCTTGGTTCTAGTGTGCACTGAGGGTTGGGGAGGGATCTGTGGAGGAGGGGTGCTAAGCACAGGAAGACATGGCAAAGGGGAGGAACCAGGACATACCAAAGAAGGGACAGCCCCAAAGACAGGAAGGTGAGGAGAGAGCAGCCCGCCCCACCACCTCCACGTGTACAGTGTCAGAAACCTACTGGCTTCTGTCTGTTTCTCCAAAGTGAAACTCTAGCTAGAAAGGGAAGGGCTTGGCTTGTGTTTTTGGAGTCACAGATGCAGACTTGAAGTGCCCCTTCAGACCTCCTCCCCTGAGGGGTCTTTGTCCTCCAGGGGACTGATGGAGAGGCACAGAGCTCAGAGGTTTGCTGGCTCCTGGCTCTCCCTTGCTCTTATTCTTTTGTGGTAAACTGCAGAAGGCTGAGGCCTGTGACCTGTATGATTCCCTGCACAGTGGTCAGCTCCTGCGGCTGGATGTGGCCTAAGCCTCATGAGCCACCGTTATCCATCTGCAACCCTATGGCTCCCAGGTGCTGTTACTCGCCAGAAACACACGCTAAACAAGACTGATTACAACACTGCTAGGGTAGTTTTATCTTCCCCTGGGAAGTCATTCAAACAAACGAGCCCATGACGAATAAAAGAATGAAATCAGCTGTCAGCACGTGCTAACAATATTAAAGAATTACTTATGAGAGCGAGAGAGAGGCAGGCATAAGGATAAAGAAAGGGAGAGAAAAAGAGAGTGAGGCAGGGATGGGAACAGACTCAAAAAAGAAAGAAATGAAAAAACACAAATGGGCATCAGCAGAGGTGGCCGTGCTTTTCAGGGCCCTGAGGGTACCTTGAACATGTCTAAGCCTCCCTCTCATAACTCGCTCAGGGGATCTTCTAGGTGCATTTTCCTTAGAGCTTTCTGGCAAAGACAGAGGCTTGCTGAGCTTGAGACCTAAAGCATTAGACACAGGCCTGGGGGTGTCTGGCATCGCTTCCTTCCACACTTTTACTTAGGGGAAATGAGAGGGTTGCATGTGGGTAGACAAAATGAGAATAGGCAATGAAAGGAAAGAGAATTAGAAAAAAATGGAAAGGGACATAGCTTTGGTTAGAGGGTGGAGGGCAAGGGGGTCCTCAACATGTCAGAGCTCTGTCTGGACACTCGGGGGCTCCAATATGGCCAGTTTAGGAACCTAGATCAGGATGCCCATGAAAACCAGGCAAGCCTCGCCCTACAGAGCCTGGGGGCACCGCTGGCGGTCAGACTAGGAATAAGCGTGGCTCTGTTAACTCTCTCAGGGGCTGGCTTTATTGCTGAGCCTTGTGGAACCACCAGAAGGAGAGGACGGAAAGGGTCCTAAACCATCTCGTCCACACTCAGGGTCAGGCTGCTGAAGTCTTACCTTAGATACACTCAACACTCAATCTCTAGATTGAGCATTATCTTCTTGTTAAAGGTAAAATCATTTAGAAGAGCAGCTTACTGAATCGCTACCATTTAGTAGGAATTATTGTATTGGATCACTTCATTTTGAAATGAGCCACCTTGGTAGCATTAGTTCTGTTGCAGGGTGTGGGCCATCGCTGAGAGTGGGAAGAAGCTGGAAGGGAGCTTCGGGCAGCAGGAGGCTCTGGCACTGGGGAGTGGGGCTGCAGGGAGGTCCAAGGATAAGCCCTGTCCCACCCACTGCCCTGAGGCCCCCTGTCTGATTTAATCTATCTGCCCTAGAACCAGCTCTGGCCACACCGGCAAAGGCATCCAGATAATGTCTGGCCACAGCACCCACTCAAGCCCCTGGACTGGGAGTGAGGGGCCAGCTCTGGTCAGCCTTGCTGTGAAAATGCCATGAAAAAGCTGCTTCCTGCCTCTGGCCTTCTGTGTTCTTATGTCTAAAATCCACACTTCCCCAGGCTCCATCCAATGGTAGGTGCTCAATGCACGTTTGAGGAGTAAGTGGATCCTATCATTCAAGGACAAACCCACTCACTGCCCACATGGCTCCCTCTCCCCCCATCACCACTCTGGGGCCCCGCTCACCCTGGCCTTTCTTACGCCCCTTCTGGTCCCTTCTCTGCAGTAGCAGGAGGGAGGGAGGGGCGGTCTGAGCCACAAAGGCAGACTGCGAGAGCCAGCCTGCCGCCCCACTTAAGCACTGGGGGTCCAGGATGGGGGCGCCAGCTAGAGTCGTGCGGGCTGAGCTCTCTGACTCAGCCCTGAGGGGGTGGACACGCAGCCAGCAGCTCTCTCAGTGACTCAGGACTGACTGCTTCCCTCCATCCTTCCAGGCCCTGAAGCCAGAGCAGGAGCCAAGCTCACTGGGGGCCAGTGAGGGACGTTCCTGGGAGTGGTCTGTGCCTGTCGGTCTGCAGAGGAAAGGCTGTAGGGACACTTGGCCGGCCTCATTTGCTGTTTCCCTCATGTTGTCCAAATGCTCTACCCTTCCTGGCCCTATCTCTGGGCCCTGGGGCTCCAGGGTTCTGGTGTGCAGCCTGTGTTCCATCTGAGTGTCCCCAGAGCATGCAGGACTCTCTGGCTCCAGCATCCGCAGCACCCACAGGCACAGAGAATCCCAAGCCCTGCCCCTGGCGACTCCCGGCCTGGGCCAATGGGCCTTGTGCACGTGCAATAGTCAACTCTCCAAGAGAAATGGATTTGAATCCCAGATTTGCCACCCATTCGCTACGTGAGCTGGGGCAGATTGTGGGTCCCCTCTGAGCCTCCATTTCCTCCTGAGGACTCAATCCGATTGCATGTGGATTGTCCCTAGTGTCCTGGTACGTGCTCACCAGAGGCCTCCTCACATCTTCCTTGTTCTCTTTTCCTCCTCCTTCCCTCTCCCTCCCCTGCCCCCATCTTTCTCCTTATCATCCAGCACTGTCCTTGATTAGCTGTATTTTCCTGCTCTGGTCACTTCTGTGGACCAGCATTCTGGCATCTGAGCGAACCCGTCAGCTTCCCCCCAACCCAGCCTGGGAGCTCACTGTGCTCACCCCACTCCCTGTAGGCCTCTCTGCTGCTCCTCTCGGGAGCATCTGCACAGAGCCCACGCCAGAGCCAAGGGGGCGACCCCTGCCAGGCCTTGGGAGCATCACGAAAGGAAACACACTTTAGAACCCGGCCAGGCAACTGGAAGAAATGAAACATCTACCTCCAGCCATCTAAGTTCGGACCATCTCAAACCTTCCCCAGCCCCACATGCTTTCCAGGAAACTGAGGCCTGGAGGATGGAGTTAACTGCTCTAAGTCATCTGGCTTTGTAGTGCCTGAGCTGGAAACATGGCCAAGGCTTCTTAAATCTCAAATTCAGAATGTTTCTCCAAATCCATAACGTAAGAACCCAGCCCCGCCGGCAGTGCCTGTTCTGTATACTTTCCGATACAGAATGGGAAAGAAGAGCGCTGGGAAAGGCTGCTGCCACGCATCTAAACCTATTCCAATCTGAGGTATTAGGGGGCAGATTTCCATGACACGGTGACCTTCATTAACAATCACAGGTTTTCCCTCAGGAAAGCATGACCTGAGACCCAAGCACTGAAGAAGCGGCCTTCCTTAGAGGGGCCTGCCGCTGCCACTGCCCGCTGCAGACTCACAAGGGAGACGCTCTGATTCAGAACGAGGCAATGCAGCGCCAACGCAGGACTCAGCACAGTCACACGGGGGACGGAGACATCCACCCGACTGAGTGGCAACGTGAGGTCCTGACCTCTCCCTTCGGAGGCCCTGCCCGGTCCTCTCTGCCCACCTGTCTCTCCTGCCTTGCTCAGGCTCCAGCTACCATCTCTCTGCAGTGACCCCATAGCAGGGCCTCAGATTGGTGTGCCCAGTTATCCACTTGACATCTCTGCTCTCAGGGCTCACAGACACATCTGAATTGCACTCCGGCCTTTCCTCATCCAAGGGCATTGCCTGTGACCTCCCCTGTGCCTGCCAGCTCCATCCTTCCATGGTGCAGGCTGACCATCGCACCTCTGAACACCTGAACACCTCTCCCTCTACCCACACATCCGGTCCATCAGGAAATGCTGTTAGTTCTACTTTCAAAATAGAACGAAGATCTGACTATTTCCCACCACTTTATTCCAAGCAACTATTATCTCCCACTTGGATTATTGCCTGTGGCTTCTAAATGGCCTTGACTCCTACAGACAGCCAGAGCAATCCTTTAAGGGCCCGAATGACATCACTATACACCTGTACTCAAAACCAGCAGTATGGCCCCTCTCATTCAGGTGAAAGCCCTAATCTGGTCCCCGTGGGTTGCCTTCTGACCCCATCCACGCTCCTCCTCCGGCACAGGGGCATAGGGCCTTGTAGGCTGCCCTCCCACCTTGTAAGTCCTCTTCTCCGCTCTCTGCCTGAATAACACCTCAGCTTCTCTGCAGCTTTGTTCAGATGTCACCTCCTTGAGATGACAGCTCCTGCCTTCACTGCTCCTGGCACCTCTGAGCCCCCTTACCTGGCATTGTTTCTAAAGTCCCCATCATCTCCTAACACGTTGTATGACTTCCTTGTTTCTCATACTTACTTCCCATGCCTGCTATCTGCTTACTCCTCTCCAGGATATGAGCCCATGAGGCCAGGAGCTTTTATTTTGCCCACTGATGGGCCTCAGGCACCTAAAGGCCCATCTGCCTGACACACCGAAGTAAGGCTATCGAGGTGGCTGGATGAATGATGGTTCCAGGGGTTGGTGGGAAATTCACTTCCTGAGAGGAAGGGGCACCACAGCCTGGCAAAGGCAAGGAGGAAATGGGAGACGAGTTTAACGTGGAGAATATCTAGAGACAGTTAGGATGAATACAGCGTTTGGTGAGGGGAATGAGAGTTGCTTCCTGGAGGGTTAAGGGCACCAAAGATGATGGGTTATAGGTGAAAAGCCCTCAGGGATTCCAGCGAGGCTTATAGTGCAGATACCTTCCAAAGGACCATATCTCTGGGGATATATGTCTTGTGATGACTGTATGGTTAAAAAAAAATCTGTGAAGGATCCAGAGAGGCAGGGTTTTCTGAACCTTCCATGGGATTGGGAAGAAAATCCTAGAGCTGCCCATAAGTTGCTAATGTCCTAAAGGCAGAGCCGTGTGGGTGGAGGCAGCTGCTTCTGAGACTGGGTGCTGGGACTTGCTTATTCTGGTGCCATCATACTGGCTGCTGCCAAGTGTGGTTATGCCAGAACCGTGAGGCCTCAGAGTCATGAGCAGTGGTCAGCGAGCTTGTCCTTGCTTTGGACTGGTTATCCCTGCTGGCCATCTCCATGCATCTATCCTCCCTGGGAAACAAGGGCTCTTAGACTAATGAAATGATCTTGGTTGGAGACTAGGCCCACCAAGTTATGCCAGCAGGGGTTATGGAAAGAATGTCACTTGCTTGGGTGCCACAATCTCTTCCATTCCACAGAGCTTTACAGTTTACATACGGTTTTAAAATAGATCCTCTTATTTGAGCTTCAAAATATACCGCGGTAAATATCACATTCCTCTGACAGATAAAAAGCCGCAGTCTCCAGCCTTTTTGGTAAGTCTTTGACAGGAATCAGCAGCAAGACTCAGCAACTTGCCAGTTTTCTGACTTTAGGTCCAGTTCTCTCTTTCCCTCTAAACTGCCTTTCTGCTTCGGGTGATGTGATGTCTGTTCTTTCTGTGCAGAAGCCATAAGTTGTGTGGGAGAGGGGAGAAAGAAGTCCAGAAATAGGGGCTGGGTCTCCGGACACCTGCGCTTGCCCTTAGTCACGTGCACTTTGCCCTCGTAACCCAGACAACCCTGAGTGAGACTCAGAACCCACCAACCTCTCGTTCTGGGGCCTCGCGAGGCGGGATGAGGGGTACTAACTAACCACAGGTGAGCTTGCCTGTAGATAAAGAGAGGAGACCTAAACATGTCACTGAACAAACGGACACGTGCGGGTACAGAGAGAGGAGGCAGGGAGGTGCAGCAGGACCCTGCAGACATGCCATTCATCCTACTTACTTAGAAAATGAAGAAGAAGAGCACCCTACGGTTATTTAAAACACCAATTACAGAATGTAAGGTCTGAATAAATAGTGGTGGTAACACACCAGGGGTTAAAGAGACAGGGGTGCTCTGGCCTGGTGCCAGGTGGACGGGCTGCCCCTGCAGATGCACAGAAAGGGACTCAGTCTCCCCATCAGCACCTTCAGCAGGGGCAAACTGGGGGGGACAGTCCCGCCTGTCACATTCGCAGGGCAGGTAAGAGTTAAGGGGGATTAAATGCAAAAGTGAATTGTAACTAGGCAAGCCTTATACACAACATCGGGGTGCTGGATAAATTTTGGCTCCCTCCCTACCCTCTCTACCCTCCGCAGAGCCAATTTTTCTGCAGAAATTTTATATCTTAAAAAATGTGTGTGTGTTTTCTTTTATAAACGTCAGTAGTTTGGGAGAAAATGGCAGGTAGAGTGACAGGTCTTGTCAACAGGGAGAAGACCCAGAACCTATGCAGTGGGGCCTCTCTTGCCACCAGGGAGGCAGCTTGCTGTCACCTTCCAGTATTTCCCTGCCACAGGGCCCTGGGTCACTCTGCATGGCTTTGTATGTGGATCTGCTGTAGCCTGAAGGAAACCCACTGCTGCCGTTTCCTTCCTGTTTCTCTCCCCACAGATGCCCTCTGTTCAGACCATGCGCAGCACAGACCTGCAAACACATGGGTTTGGATGGCACTTGGGCTGGCCCAGCCTACAGAGCAGGGGTCTGCTCAGGAAGGGAGGGGAGGCTCAGAGAATGGGTAGGATTTACTAGAAGTGGAAGGAGAGTGCACACACACACACACACGCACGCACACCATGAGACAAAGACAACCCATGGTTCTCGCAGACAGAGGGCAATGGAATTTGGAGCTATAGTGTGAGCAGGGAGGGGACACCCAGCAACTATAACCCCTCTTCCAAAATAAATCTGCTGGGAGACAGGGTTTCTAATGAGTAGGGGGAGCGGACACCAAAGCGATTTGACTGACTGGGAGCAAAAGGGGTCATGGAGGAGAGGCAAGGACGCATGGGGGCCATGGGGTGGCTGGTCAGGTAGTTTCAAACATCTTAAATCAAAACTCTAAAGTGTCTGCTCCGTGCTGTTATTCAAGGTTCAGTGCATCCACGGTCTATGCAAACATTACCAAGTCTCTTATTTAAGGAACAATAATGACAAAAACTCAACACATGTTAAAGACTAACCGCAAGAGGCTTGCCTATAGATAAAGAGAGGAGATTTAAACATGCCAGGTAACAAAAGGACATGTGCAGGGGCAGGTAGGGACTGTATCGGAGGAGGCAGCTCTCGGAAGGAGAAGGTGGCGGAGGCCCCCAGGGTCAGGGCTCTGTCTGAGGCCAGGGCGCTAGGCTGGGGATGTGAGGGGTCAGGGGACAGGGTGGGTGGTGGAGAACCAGGCAGGCACCGGGGAGGGAGCTCACTTGGAGCTGCTTCCACAGCAAGTGGGAGGGAAGGTCCACCCAGAAGAGCTCTCACCACCTCCGGAGAAGGGGGTACAAACAAAAGTCCTGTCTCCATGAGCATATAAAACCAAACTGTACTCTGGCTACCGCAGTGCATTTTCTCAAGACGTCTGGAGGTCGTGTGCTCCGAGAGGGCCACATGCATTTGGCTCAGAATAAATCTCTTTAAATTATTAAAACAAACAAACAAACAAAAAAACATAATTGATTCTCTTCTTCTCTCTCAAATGAGCCTGCAGGGGCCTAGGCTGGCTGCATAGGCTACTGATGGTAAATTGAAACAGAGCACGTTCTTTTTTTTTTTTGCTGTTTTTGGCCAGGGCTGGGTTCATTGAACCCACCACCTCCGGCATATGGGGCTGGCGCCCTACTCTGTTGAGCCACAGGTGCTGCCCCAGAGCCCATTCTATATAAGTCCTTGGGCATGGGTAGGTCATGGCTGACAATGCAGGCAAAATCCTAGCTTTAACTCAGGTGTGATACTTTAAGGGAGTTCCCTTCCAAGATGCTGTGGGGACCGAAAGTTGGGAGGGGGAGAGGCAGCAGGCTGAAGGAGAAGGTGGGGCATCAGAAGAGGTTTGGGTCCCTGCCCCAGCAGTGCCCAGTGGGGTAAATATCCCCTCATTTTCTCCACAATTTTTAGAGCTGCATCTGCCTATACAGTGTGAGTCATGCCACGCTGATTGTAAAGGGAGAGAGAAAAAGATGCAGCAATCAAAACTTGAAAGGAAAAGGGAAGTCCTAATGCGTTCCAAAGTTAAAAAAAATAAAAAATACTTGAAAATAAAGCAACAAGAAAAAAAAGTTCTTTAAACCAATTTGAACAAACAAAAAGATGAAATAAAATAAGGAAGTGGGGAGGAGAAAATAAAATGAAGGGAAAAAATCTGGGAAAAGACAAATGAATGTTAGAGCAGGCACGGACAGTTAGATACAGACGCCATGTACTTACGTTTACCTCGGTGATTGCTATATCAACAATGCTACCCACAACAATCAAGGCGTCAAATGTATTCCATGCATCACAGAAATAGTGCTGCATGGGGCAGAGAAGCCGAGGAAAAGAGAGAGAGAAGAGGGAAAAAAAAAAAAAAAACCAACAACAAAGGAGAAAAACAAAACAAAAGGGAGGAGGAAAAATGAAAAAAAAAAAAAAAGGCATGAAGAAAGGGAGAGAAGAGAAAAAAAAATGAGAAAAGAAAGAGGTTACGTGGGCATTTTAAATACTCTCTTACCACTCTACAGTTCTGGCGGCTCAAACCTGGGTAACCTGGTTTTCGAAGGGTGTAGAGGCCTGATAAAAGCTGGGTTAGTTCAGATGTGGCGCGGGGCCGGGGCTCTGGGAGGCCGGGCAGTGCTGTCCCCTCACCGCACCGCCGCTGTCCCCGCTCAGCCCTGCGCCTGGGCCCAGCACAGCTATGCAGAGCTGGGACAAGTGGAAAAAAAGGAGGAGAAGCTCCCACTTTTTTTCCCCACAGGACGACGGCAGGTTCAATAAAAGGCATGACTGGAGGCGGGTAAAAATAGGAAATTAAAAACGAAACAAAAGGAGGTAGAGAGAGAGTGAGAGAGAGAAAGAGGAGGCAGAGGAGGAGGGAGGAGAGTTCCTGGGGAGGGCAGAGTAATACTCACATTAGTCTCACTGAGAATGACGTCAATTATGCTGCCAATTACGATGAGGAAGTCAAAAACATTCCAGGGATCACTAAAGTAACCCTACATAAGGGAGGGGCAGGCAGGATGGGGATTAAAAAGGAATATTAGACAGACAAGAACAGAGCAACATCACCATCAGAATCATCGTCCGGGCACCTCGGTGTTGCTGGTGGAGTTCCAGATGCCCCCACTGTGGCAGGAGCCCAGGGGCCCCAGCAAGGAAGGAGGTGGAGAGGGCGTCTCATCCGGGCCCCCTGCCCGCCTTCCCTTAGTCACATGGCCCAGCCTGCTGGTCCACCCACCCAGCTCCCTCCTCCTCGGGGGCAGGAGTGGAGGTGGGGGGTGGGGGGTGGGGTGTGGGGGAGGCAGTGCGAGCTTCTGGCTCACCAGCACTCCCACACCTCCAGTCCTTCCCCACCACAGGGGCCTGCCTGGAGGGAGGGGACCCACTGTGTGACACCCTAAAGGTGAGCTGGCTGTGGTCCTTCAGGTGAGGCCAGGAACAGAGGGCCCTGAGAGCCAGAGCAATGACTGTGGGCTAGAAAGGGGCCGGGCTAGCTGGGCTCAGACAGAACTTGTGTCAAGCTCAGAAATAAAAACAGCACCCAATTATTAAAACAAGAGCCATAATCAATTTGACTTAATTAAAAAAAGATACACAATCAGCTGGACTCTATGCAGATCAGATCAGGGTGGTCCTGGCTCCTATCCTGGACACACCCAAACATTCCTAGGGGCAGTTCTACCTGGCAAATTCTTGGCTCCCTGAGAGGAGGCAGAGTCCAGGCCCTTCCCGTGGTCTGGGAACATCTCCTGTGGCTCTAGACAGTGCTCCCGGGATGGGGGGGTCTCCTGAGCACCTTCCCAGGCTCCTCTCCTAGCATGATCATGCTAAGGTAGTCTCCTGAGATGCTAGCACCACCTGAGATAAGGGAAGTCCTTAACAGCTTCCCCAGGTTTGACAGGGTAGGCTGGTGGGGCACAAGGACACTGGCTTCTTAGAAAGGGAAGAAGGCAGTGGTGCCGTGGAGGAGCAATTCTGGCACAGAAGGGGAGACCACTGTCCTGACTTCACTGCTTCATTCTGTAGATGTGGATTTTATTTGTATTACACCACGTCTTGAAAATCTTAGTTGAGATACTGGGACAACTGGTCAAGCAGAGAACAGGCTGTCCCAGATGTTCTGTAGGGTGGCAAGAATCCTGGATGGGCGGACTCTTTACAAAGGGCTTCTTGGGTCTGGGTCGTTTCTCCAGAGGTGTGGGAGCCCAGACAGCAACGTTCTATGACCATGTAGGTGAACACCCACAGCTCAGGAACCCCAGGTGTAGGACAGTCACATTTCCCAAGGGTGTGGGGAGAGGACCTAGTACCAAAGAGATTTGTCCTCTTAAAGAAGGACATTTGCCCCTTTAGCCTTTCAAGGAATGTTCTGCAAGGGGCCAAGATGGGACTGGCCACTGTTGTTAGCAGGCCCAGCCTTTTCCTGTTCTCTGGGCTTCCAGGGGATGGAATCTAGTGGACGGTGAGTGGCTATGAAAGCACGAAGGGTCCTCTGAGAGGCTCCCCGGTCTCTCCCCAGCTCTCTTGAAGGCTGACAACTTGCCCTTTTCACTTTTTACTCACAAGAGACAACAATCTGTGTTCTTCCATTTCCTCCTGGCTCTATCCAGCTCCCTGAACTTCCCACTCCCCAGTCATGCCCTCTTTCCAGAGGGACGTCAAGACACGCTGTCCTAGGGCTGTTATTCTTAGTATGGGAGGTCAGGTCACAGGGAAAGGGGCCTCTCAGTTCCCAGGCATTTCTGCCAAAAGAAAACAGAAACACCACCAAGGAGGCTTTGGATAGCCAGACTGGGGGAGCAGAGGTTGGCCAGGGCATGGGTTAGGTGAGGGTCAGCTTGAAATCATGGCTTTCTTGTTGGCTTCCCAGAGTATTTTTCGGACTATACCAGAGCCTTGGAGGCTGAGAGAGTCACATGCTGTGAGCAGGGTACAACCGATTCCCTCCCAGGTTCTCAGATGTCATTCACAGGGCAAAAGGGGAGCCCTGATTGTGGGGAAGGGAGGTAAAGGAGCGAAGACCTCAAATGAACTATCACTATGCGTGTGTTTTAGAATTAGACTTTGGACAACCTTGGGGACCACCTCCATACGAATACCATCTTGTGGATAGAGCTATTTTAGAAAGGAAGGGAGGGAAGTCAAGGAAGAGAAGGGAGAGAAACAGAACAAGAGCAGAATCCGGGAGGGCTCAGCAGCAGCCTAGAAAACGTGTAAGGAAACATTATTTGGGTATGGGGGCAGGAGGGGAGGTAGGAAGGTGGGAGCTTCAGTGCTCAAGAATGAGAATGGGCCGGAAATCTTTTCACCCGCCAGAGAGACCTGAAACAAAATGGGTGAGTTGGCCTTGGTCTGCGACACCTCTGAGAGACGAGAGAGGGAGAGGAAGAGACGCACAGAGATCAAACCAGACCAATGCACACGGGTTAATCAGCTGGCACGCACGGGGGAAAGGGCACGCCTTTAAGGGACCCTGGCACCCTCCTGGCTTTGCGTCCCTGCTCACCCTTTCTCCCGGATCTTTTTGTAGATGTGCAGCCAGAAGGAAAACACAAGACAGTTGGCTCCTCCTTGGCCATGGCCCTCCCCAGCCCATGGTACCACACTGGCTCCCGCGGGTCGGGCTGACTCTGCTGGGATCAATGCCTCATGTCTCCCCTGACTTCTCTGTCCTGGGGCAGGCTACACAGTGGGCCTCCGTTGGCTGCAGAAAACAACCAGTTCCCCTGTCA
This sequence comes from Perodicticus potto, assembly GCA_963574655.1. Taxonomy (NCBI): domain Eukaryota; kingdom Metazoa; phylum Chordata; class Mammalia; order Primates; family Lorisidae; genus Perodicticus; species Perodicticus potto. Next base: position 44,069 of record CAUYRH010157577.1, on the reverse strand, counting down.
CTAGGGCTTTTGTGGATCCAGCCCTGAGATTTCTGCACAGCTAGCAGGGGTGAGGGGAGCATGTCTAGGGGGCAACAGGGTCCCTTTCAGAGGCAGCTTAAACCCTGACGCAGACACCCTCCTTCTCATCCCTCTGTGATAGGAGCCCAGCAGACCGCCCAGCTGGGCCACGAAGACAGGCGCAGGGCCCCTCTCAAGTCTGTGTCCCCTTTGCCAGCCCCTCCTCCCACTATTTCAATATCCCCTTCCTCCCACTGGTCCACATCCTTCCCAGGTTCTTGGCCCATCTCCTGCACTTCAGTCAGCAAATCCCTGGGTGGGTGGGGCCTGGGAGGACGCCTTTCCCCCTTCTCTCTGGAGTGTGAGAGCTTGGGGTTCTTTCTCTCTGCCTCTCACATACCTATCTCTGCCCATCCCCTCATTTTCTGGAAGGGTAATTGGGTTTTGGGGGTGTAATGGAGGAAGGAGGGTGGGAAAGTCATAGACTTCTTTTCTTATGAAGTCAGTTTGATAGGAGCCAGGTTATACCTGTCACCCTTCATTTCTCTGGTGACTGGTTCTCACGTGGTTGGGAAGTTGGGCTTGGGGAAAGTGTTTTCCTGGCTCTTCTTGAAATGGCACCAAACCTCTTACTGTCCAACTTCTCAGAGCCACGCAGGGTGGGTCACTAGAAGGGGCAGTGTTTTTGCAGTTGTAAGCCTTTCCCTCGCCTCCCCAAATTCTACAGAGTGAGCTCATTTTCCCTTTCAACTGCTCAGCCTCTGGGGATGTGTTCAGAGGTAGGACTCTTCTTTGAGTCCACCCTAGGGATGGACTTTCGGGCACCACCCAGGCAACAGGCAGCCCCCTCCCACCAATCTGGAGCTGCTCGCAACCTAGGCCAGGTGGGTTCTCCTGGTCACTGCTGAACCTCCATCACTTGCAGGTGTGGGCTGAGCAAACGGAGACCAAATTGATATTTGCTTCAGAAAATCACGATGGGAAGGCAAAATTGCTGCAGAAGCATCAAATGATGCATTTCACATGCACAAGGATGTTAGTGCTTCTCTTTTGGATTATCTGTGCCCTGATTTGGCTCCATGATTGAAGATTACCAAGTTGAAAGAGGCAATGTCATGGTTAAGCGCTTGATCTCTAGAGGTAGACTGTGTGGTAACTGTGAGCATATAATTTAACCTCTCCTTGCCTCAGTTTCCCCACCTAGAAAATGGGACAAACCATAGTGTTGAGGTGAGGATGACATGAGACCACAGGAGCCAAGCACGAGAACTGCGTCTGACGTCAGCTCTAAATGAGTGTTAGGCATGGTCATTATTAACTAGAGTTTCTAAGTGCCCTTCTAGTTACGTAGGACTCAGGTTCAATTTTGGATGTGAGACTGAGCAGAGGAGAAGGTTGTGGAGGGAAGAGGTAAGATGCCGAAGGCTCTAGAATCTTGAGCCTGTTGTATAGTATGTCTCTGAGGCCCTTTCTACCCATCCTCTGGGTTATTGTTACCAACTCTCTCGAATGAAGTCGGGCTTGTGTGGTTTGAGATTAGAGGCAGCCTGCAGGTTGTCATGGCCGAATTTTGTTGGACTCCAGTTCATGTAGACAGTTAATTGGCAGGTTCCTAAAAACCACTCTTCCCACCAGGAAAACACAGGTCACTCTTCCTCACCCCAGAGGGCCGAGAGGAGAGGCTTGGGCTGCCAGGTAGGACTGTTTTCCATCTCTAATCCGGGACAGCTACCAGAGGAGGCTGCTGAAGAGGTAACAGGCACACACCTCTGCCCTTGAATTCTGGATCCTTAGCTCCTTCCCTGCCTATGATCTTCTCCCAGGCAATATGAACATGGAAACAGGTCGGTGGTCGGAAGGCATCCACAAGGCCATCTGCACACACTCACACTTGCCTGCTGGGACTGTGCTGATCAGTCTTAGGAACTCTGAGAAAAGAGGTGATTTCCCTGCCATGACTTGCTTTCTTCTCTTCGCTTTCTTATCTACCCTCCTATGCCTCAGATGGGCAGGCAAAAAGAAGGCAAAGGAAAGCAGCACAGAGGAAGGGGCAGGACGGGGAGGCTGACTCAACTTCCAGTTTGTCCAGGAGCACCTGGCCAGGACTGTCCCCTCCCAGGACGCATGGGGGCCAGAGCTTGAGACAGGCAGGGTTGTGAGGGAGCTGGGTTGGGATTAGCAGGGGGGCTGCTGGGATTGAGATGGCCAGCAGGGAAGGACAGATGGCAAGGGAAGGCTGAGCGCATGACGGGGAGAGATGGCCCAACTGCCTCCTTTGGAGAGGAGCAAAGGGATCACAGCCATGGAGTGAGAAGACGACGGAGAAGCCATTTCAGATAGATGGCGGGAGGAAAAGAGGGGGAAGAGAGGGAAAAGCCATGGCTGGTGGAGAGTGCGGGAAGACAAAAGGAGAGAGAGAGAATTGGGGGGGGGGAAGAGTAGGAAAAGAGGCTGGCGGTGGTCCAGGGATGTGAAGTCCCCAACCCTGGGTCCCAGGGCCTCTGAAGTGACCCTGCAAGTCAGTCAGGGAAAGCAACAAGTGAGCGTGGAACCAGGAGAGGTGGCCTGGACTGCCCCGGGCAGGGTAAGACGGGAGGGGTGAAAGGTGGCTTGTGCTCACCTAGGGAAGGGGTCCCTGACGGGGAGTGTGAGCAAGGCTGAAACAAAGGGGTGTGAGGTAGGGGCTGAGCAGGGTGGCCTGGGTAGGCACAGTGCCCCGTTCCTGGAAACTCTGGTCATTCTGGATTCCAGGCCATGGAACTATGAGACGGGGAAGCGCATGGACCCGGGGGCAGCTGCACCCCGCCGGCAGTGAAAGCGGCAGCCAAGTCTCAACGTGTGTCTGCAAAGAGCTGATCCCAGGGAGGGAGCATCATAGAACACAATGCTAACTGACACCAAGCAGAGATAATATAAATTGTATTACATTAGGGTGCCATTTAGACATAACAGTAATCATGGAAATTAGTGGCGTCTTGGGGAGGAGGCATAACTGGGGCACACAGCTGCCAGTGAGGACTTGTGCCTTCCTCTGGCAGCCTGTCCTGTGTGTGCTAATTCAGAAGTGCCCAGAAGCACACACCACCCAGACAGCTCGAGAACTCGGGGACAGAGGGCAGGGGTGGGCAAGGGGCTGGGTCCTCTCCCTGTGCAAAGAAGGGTGGTGGTGATGGGGGGCCACTCTCCTAACTGCGGGAAGAATGCATACTCCTAGAGGCACATGCTTTTAACTGGACACTTTCTGCTCCACTTTTCTTTGGAATTATACTTCTTCCTCTCCAGGAAATTTTTGAGGGGTTTCACTGATTCACTCATTCATTTATTTATCCTACCAGCACATAGTAAGTGCTTATGATGTGCCTCTGCAAGGCTCAGCCATACTGATCTGAAGCAGACCTCTCAGCCCGCAGTCCTTTGGGTGCTGGAGAAGGCCCTTTCTCTCCCTCAGTTTGCACCCGGGTAGATTGAGGGATCCCAGTAGATGCTTCACTCTACTCATGCTGGAAGGAACAAGCTGATTTCTCCAAAGGACTCCTCCAGGACCAGGGCGCTGGCAAATGGACAGCACCGTGCACTTTTTGTGGCGGGAAGGCAGGGACTAGGCCGGGTTGGGAGTGGAGGGAACAAGGAAGAGCTGTTTCCCTTGCTACAGGAATGAGCTTAGACCTGCAGCAATGCTCAAAACCACTTGCCTGCCTTGAATTCCAACCAGCTGGCCGAGGCCTGGGGAGAACATTCCAAACCCAGGTCAGAGAGGTCCATTCCTGCCTAACACCCTAGGATAGTCCCCATGCCCATCCTATCACTCTTGCCTTTGGGCTGAGTGGGCTGCTCCTTTGTTAAGGGGCGGGAATGTCCTAGCCAGTGACCTGCACCCACTTCCAAGAACAAGATGTGGATGAAACCCTGGACCTCCCTAACTTCCAGAGAAGAGCCTCAAGTTGTGTGGGCAGCCATCTAACCTCTTTGTGACTCTGAAAAGAGGTAAGGGTCATCACACAGGGTCTTGTGGGTCTCTGATGCAAGTCCCCATAGGAAAGGTACAGAGGAAGTGCTTGATGCCTACTGGTTCTGCCCTTGCTTCTATCACTATTGTTGTTTGGGTATTTCTTGGTTTTGCCAGCCATTGCCTTGCACTGCACTGCTTACAGCCCTTGGCATCACCGAAAGTGCAGCCTGAAACAGGCAGCCTGAGCGCAGGGTGGGCAGCCCCTTGGCTTTGAAAAGGTCTGGTTCACCCACAGCGCCCCAGAGGTTTGGGAATCCCTTTTCCTCCCACCAGGCCTGTGTGTTCCACTTTCTTTCCCAGTGGAAGGGATGGAGACGGGGAACCACAGTGTACTTTCCACCAGGCTTTTTTACGCAGCATGAATAATTTTCCACATTAAATAATTAAATGTAATAGCTAATACTACCCTTCCCACACGAAGGCTTTATGCAAGTCATATAATTATTTTTTATCATTCATAGTGACTCTAAAGCTCTCAAGCACCAGGCAGGAAAGAAATCTGTCACAATGTTGCAACAATATGCAAATCCCTGGATACAAGAGCTGGGTGGGGAGGGCCATGTGTGCCTGTGGGCCGTGCACTATGCCACCAGGTGCCCTGTGGGCGCTGCACAATAAACAATAATCAGGGGCTGGGCTCACCCATCAGGTTGCTAAAAGGCAGGCAGGAGCCCCGCCCAGCACAGCCTGGCCTCTGGATTCCCAGCTGATGGTGGGGCTGGGGGCGCAGTTGTACATATTTCCTCCCTATCCTCAGCCGTCTCCCATCCTCTCCTTTCCTTTTCTACTCCTTTTAATGTGATGTGTGGTGAGTTTCTGTGCATAGTGGGAGACACAATTAAAATTCAATAAGAGGCTCAGTGAAGCCCTGCCAGGGCCAGCTTGAGGCTGCAGTCTCAGCACAGCAGGTGACACTGGTCTCTAGGGTGCCCTGGGCCTCTGCAGGGGCATTTTGATGATTCCCAAGGCAAAACAGTATCTAGCATTTAGTGGGTAAGGACTGGGATGCTGAATGCCCTACTAAGCAGGGGCAATCTTGCCCAGCGAGATTGTATGTTTTGCGAGCAAGTATGTCTTGTCGGACTTTGATAGACATTTATACAGGGTGCCCTCTGCCAGTGGTAACCTCAGTTCTTATTCTGAAGGCTCATGCCTCCCCTCTTCCATTATCCTCTACTTCCCCTGTAGAATAAACTCTTACTCTCTTAAACACACATTTTTTCCCATTGTATTATAATTAAGGAATTATGTAGTTTATTGACTTATGAGTATAGATGTGAATTTTAAGTTTCCTTTGAATTTTATTTCAAGGAAATTAAGGAGGCATTATAAAATACTTGTTACCAAAAGAGGAGCTTTGCATCCAGAAAGGATTAAAGATCACTAGCCTAAAAGAATGTGTATATTTCCATGCAATTTTTTTTTCTTTTCTCTGCTCTCTCTCTTTTTTTTTTTGAGATAGAGTCTTGCTCTACTGTCCAGGCTAGGGTGCCGTAGTATCATCATAGTGCACAGTAACCTCAAACTCTTGGGCTGAAGTGTTCCTCCTGCCTCAGCCCCTTGAATAGCTGGGACTACATGCACATGACTGTACCTGCCCTCCATACAACTTTTTTTTTTTTTTTTTTTTGAGACAGAGTCTCAAGCTGTCACCCTGGATAGAGTGCCGTGGCATCACAGCTCACAGCAACCTCCAATTCCTGGGCTCAAGAGAGTCTCCTGCCTCCACCTCCCAAGTAGCTGGGACTACAGGCGCCCGTTACAACGCCCGGCCCTTTTTTGGTTGCAGCCGTCATTGTTGTTTGGCGGGCCCGGGCTGGATTCGAACCCGCCAGCTCAGGTGTACGTGGCTGGCGCCTTAGCCCGTTGAGCCACAGGCGCTGAGCCTCCATACAACTTTTGAAAGGAAATACCCTTGCTTGCTCTTGGAGTTTTTTAAGTTGAATTTTTCTAGGTTAGTAAGGAAATATAAAGTCATACAGTCCAAGATATGTTCATATTTCTAATTTTTTTTCTTTTTTTGCAGTTTTTGGCTGGGGCTGGGTTTGAACCCACCGCCTCCAGTATATGGGGCCGGTGCCTACTCCTTTGAGCCACAGGCACCGCCCTTTCTAATGCTGTTTTTATCCACACTGATCCTTGGCTGTTAACCAGCCACTGAAGATGACCTCAGTGTCAGCGCCCTACTAGATGTTGCCTTTCCCGAGTGATGTCCAGCTCCTGGATAGTTCTGGGTTGGGCAGAACTGTCTCACATGCTGCGGGATGTTCAGCATCCTCAAGTCCACCTGCTACATACTCCATGTCAGTTTTGCCTCCAGAATCAATGTGGTGCTTCAACGGTTTCCAAACCAGTGTTCTGTAGAATGTTATGTCTGTGGGATGCTCATCAGCATTACAAAAACCAGCAAAACAAAACAAACTCCCACACCAGGGCCCTATCCTCCAACCAGGCTGAAAGTGTCCGAGCCCAGAGCTCTGGCCTGGGGCTGATCTCAGATCTCAGGGCCCCTCGAATCTCTCAGAATCTCTGAGTTCTGCACTGAAGAAGCTGTCTGAGCACATTCTCAAGTGAAGACTTCCCTGACTTAGGTGAGTCTGCGCTGGGTCCTGCTGGGCAATGCCCGGTGGTGGCTCTGTGGGCTGTTGTCTTTGATTCCATCTCTGTCCTGCCCTCTAGCGGTACAGCAAGACCATCCTGGAGAGAGGCAAGCTCCTGGGGTGGATGGGACATTGAAGGGAGGGTCCTCACAGCCTGCTGGAGCCTGTGATCCACAGCTGAGGTTTTTAGAGGACGGGAACCCCTGAGGATGTCATCTGTGCTGGCCAGCTCTGGCTGGCTTTCACTTAGGTGACTGACAGAGCACTGGGAGGAACAAGAAGCTGTGTGCACCTGTTGAAGGAGGTCTGGGTGGATAAGAGCAGGTCCTGCTCAAAAACTAACCAGTCCTTCTGGAAGGACAAGACCTTTCCATCAGGAGCTCTGATTAAGTGCCAAAGGAGAGAAAAGGGCACTCTGGGAATTCTGGGATGGTAGAGACCACTTCTGCTGGACTGTTCAGGGGAGGCAGCTTGAAGGACACAGCCTTGCAGTTGGGCCTGGGAGGACAGTGCAGGGCGTTTACATCTACTACATGGGAAAAGTAACTAGTGATGTTCTACCTGCATGCAGCCCAGGGCCTAAGCAGGACTAAAGACGAGACAAGGAGTGTAGATGGGACAATGGGAGCTGGGCAAAGGCCAGTGGAGGTGCTCAGGGCTAATCAGACCTGGGAGGAATGACAAGGAGCTTCGACAGGGACCCAGGGGCAGATAGGAGGCTGCAGCAGAGAGGAAGCTGGTGGAGGGCTTGTGGGGACAGAGAACACAAAGCAGGAGCCAAGGACCCAATCACGACCACTCTCCTTCTGGTGGGGACCTGCGGCCTGGGGCCACACAGGGCTTTCTGTATCCTTGAGCACAATATTTTGACTGAATCCAATTTTTACAGAACCAATCCTTTTTTTTTTGCAGTTTGGCCGGGGCCGGGTTTGAACCTGCCACCCTCAGTATATGGGGCCAGCGCCCTATTCACTGAGCCACAGGCGCTGCCCAGAACCAATCCTTTTAATAAGCATCTTGGACTATCCTTGAATACCTGCCCAAGAGCGGGCTGAACCCAGAGCACAGAGAGACCAAGAGCCTGGAATCCTGAAAAAGATTTGAAGGCATTTTCTAATACTTTGAATGGGCATAGGGCAATGCACACTTCGTTCTCACAAGGGACTCCCAGAGCTGTGCAGCTCTTTGGCCTGGGTTACTCCTACTGGGCTGAGAAGCACCACAAGCCCTAGAGATCTGCCCTAAGGCCCCAGAGATGGCCCACAGGAGGTGAAGGATTGAGCTGGCCTCAGGACCACCCTGATAGAGGGCAGGTGGTGGGAGCAGAGAGAGAATTCAGAAGGAGGAAGGGGACTGCATGAGATTGCTCATCCCTAGCTAATGCACTGGAAGGGGGTATACTACCCTCCTCAACATGTGTTTTTATGGCAAAGATCCTTTTAGCAAAAGAGAAGTACAGAGAGCCTTTTCTGGACGTTCCATTTACGGAGTCCTGAGACCTTTAAAGTCATTCCTGCACAGTGGGGGACATAGGGCCTGGTCCTTTTGTAGACATGTCTAGTGAGCCCCAGAAAGCCCTGGCTTTCAAGGTCCTCCCGGGCCAGGGTTTCTAGTGTGGGAGAAAGGGGGTTGGAGGTGGGGGTCTCTGTAACACTCATCAAGGGAGGGTGCAGATGAGGACAAAATTGCACATGTAAACCCCAATCCCTGTACAGCAGGGCACAATCCAGCCTCTCTCCAAAAGGCCTGGAGGACAGTTTCTTTCTTCTCTGCAGCTGGTGTAACTCATCCACGCTTTTGTCCTGGGACATGGTATTTTCCCCTCCATCCCTCACTTCTGCCTTCCTGGCTCTCAGTCTCTAGACTGGTGTTTCATTGTCTTCCTCTTTCCATCTTTCCCAGTCTCTTTCCAATTCTGCCCATTCTCCAACTCCTTTTCTCCCAGGACATGGAGCCTTCTGGACAGAATTCATTGAGTTTCTATCTTCAGAGGGAATATATGCACAGACTCCTAAAATGTATCTCCAGCTCAGTGAGTCTACCTGTCTGAATTCCAGATTTTAACAGGCTGTGTGACATTTTTCAACCTAATATATCTAAAAATTCTCCCTTTAAGCTGGTTTCTTCCTATTCTTCTCTATTTCAGCTGTGGCACTACCATCCCATCCACCCACAGATGAGCCAGGAACCTTCTAGCCATCTCAGATTCCTTCCTCACTCTTACATCTGATTCACTATCAAATGATGTCATGACTCTGCCAACCTCACTCTGTGTCTATGGCTGGCACCTGCATTCCTAGTATTGGGCTCCTGGCTGCTCCCCACTCAGTAGGCACTCTTCACTCAGCCGCCAGTGAACAATGGAAATCAGACTCCAGAACTCCCCACTGAAGGAGCTGCCTCCTGTTTTCCCAGGGCAGTCTGAGGAAACACACACCCCTTGCTGTGGTCCTGAAGACCTGAGTGCCTTGGATTCTGCCCACTCCGCTCCACTGCCTGTTCTCAAGTCCCAGAACAAGCTGAGCTTGCCCCTATGGTGGGGCCTTTGCTCTTCCTTCTCCCTGAAATGTTCTTCTTCTGGCTCCTTTCAACCTCCAGGTCTCAGTTGACTGGGGACTCTCTGACCTCCCTGTCTAAAACAAGCGTCTCTTCCCCATTGCTCCCCTGGTCCCCATCACAGCACTTACCCTGTCTGAAACTTCTTTATTTATCTGTGAGTGGCATCTCCTGTACTGCACTGTGAGCTCTATAAAGATGGTGACATGTTTCAACATCATCACTGTGGTGCTCAACAAATGTTTGTAGAAAGAAAAGATGGAAAATGAAGCATGCATAAATGGAAGTTATAGAGGGGCACATTCAATCCAATATAAAGAAGGATTTCCAACACAGCTGGCTCTAGAAATAGGGAGTCTCTTATGGCAGAAAGCAGGGATGTGTAGATTTCTGCACTGATGGAAGGTGAATGATCTTAATGTTTTCTGACATTAATATTCTGACTCTCTTTTTTCCTTGTTCTCTAGTTCTATAATTCTCATTCATTCATTCATGCATGCATTAAACTTTCACCAAAGGCCTCCCACGAGACACAAAAATGAATATGAAACAGTTCCTGCCTTCGAGGAACTCTGCAATTTGATTTTTGCCTCCACAACTTGCAAGTCTTCCCATTGCAAATGCATGTGTGTGCGTGTGTGTGTGTTTGTGTATGCATACACAGGAATATGAGTGTATTCATGTGCACATATGAATATCAGGCTATTGTCTCACTTTCCTGAGCTCACCCATCAGGTAACTATCCCCTTTCCTGAAAGCACTTGTTAATTCAGACTTGGAAAGAAAATCCAGAAGGTCTAAACTAATCTAAGGGCCAAAGACAGAATCACTGAATGAGAGGTGAAGGGGGTGAGAGGTCCCAGGGAGGTGGAAGGGCAGGAGTGGAAGGAAAACATTAAGATCCACAGAGTTGCTATGTGAAAATGGCTTGCTTTCATTTTATCTTTGCTTTTCTTATGAGGAAGAAAACTAACACTTGATGGGGACCTGCTAAGTGTATAGAAACAACCCAGACTGTTCACATTACTTATTTTAGTGGGGATGTAGTGCAAAGAGTTGGGCAATTTTTTTTGGTTGGAAATTTATCTATTTAAATTTCAGATTAATGTGAGGGGACAATTAGGTTGCAATGCTTGCATTTGTTCAGAAGAGTCCCTGTTGTAGTTATGTCCTGCACCCAGAGGGTATGCCATATACCTTTACATGGTGCCTTTTAAGTGACTCTGTTGTGCAGGCTGGAGCGCACTGGCATGACCATAGTTTACTGTAGCCTTGAACTCCTGGGCTCAAGTAAGTGATCCCCCTATCTCAGCCTTCTTAGTAGTTGGGACTAGAGGTGCACCATGAGGTCTTGTTAAATTGCTTGGGCTGGTCTCAAATTCTGACCTCTCATGATCCTCCTGCCTCAGCCTCCCAAAGTGCTGGGATTATGGTGTGAGCCACGGTGTCTGGCCAGAGTTTGATTTTTGAGTCAGCTAAACCTATATTAAAATCCCATGATTTTTATGATGATTAAATAACTTAATATCTGTTCAGGCACTCAGAACTGTTTGGGGGTGCATGATATTAAGTGTTTGTTATAAACAAACAATAACAACAAAAACCTACTCTATGACCTTGGACATGTTACTTAGCCTTTCTCTGATCTTGAGTTTCCCCAGATGCAAAGTGGGAGACCCTGAGATTAGTCTTATGGATTGAATGAGATAAAGAAAGTAAAATATCTAAGCTCGATGCCTGGTTCTTCATTGACAATCCATGTTTCTTCCTTCCCTCCTTTGCTTCTAAATGTTACAGAATCAAAGGCATAAAAGCACTGATACAGAATGGTCAATGTGCTTATTGATTTATTCTTTTAAAGTTGGAATATGACTACCAGGCTGAACAGCAGGTTTTCCAGGATGAATGAGATGGTGACCTGGGGATGCTATAAGACCCAAGAATGGGCCAAAGTCAGGTCTGGCAAATCTGGTCTCCCCTACCTGTTTGTATTCACAACTGTGGCCCTGGTACCAATCAGACTGGCTACCACATCGGGTGTTCAATGAAGTATTTGCTGGGTTGTTGGTGAACCTGCCTGCAGCAAACACTAGCCAGACAACACAGAGGCGAAGAGGCCTCAACATAAAATACATGAAGAATGACAAAGCCTGGGAGACAAAGAAAGAGAGAAAATAGTGAAAAACTGAGCTGAAAGCTTGTAAAGCCACGGGCAAAGGGAACAACAATTTTAGACTTTAGTAACATAGTTTATGCTAGGTCTTACACATTCTAACCTCAATGATGAGCCTTGAAGTTATATTACGGGTGAGGCAGAAATCCAGCTGCAGGGATAGAATAAACAAGCTCAGGGAAAGAGATGGCAGAATACCAGGATTGCAACACGATCTATTTTAAAATGGTCATGAATGGGAAGGGCGCTCCAGGCTGGAGGTGCCGAGTCCAGGGTTGGGTGCAAACTCCCCCGGCTCAGGGATCCTACTGAGTTTCCTCTGGATGCCTTAGTTAATCACTTTCCCTGAAGGCTTAATGAATCAGTTTGTAGACATGATCCTGCTCAGTCCCACTGGAGCCTTCTAAGCCAGTCTTCCTATGCCACAGAGAAACAGACGTGGAGGAATAGCGCTCTCACGAGCTTCCTCTTCTCTCCTGCCCAGCCCAGGCTTGCTCAAGATGATGCAGAGAGTAGACAGAGGCTTCCTGGGTCTCAATCTACCAGAATTTTCTTTTCTTATTTATTTATTTATTTTTTTTGAGACAAGGTCTCATTCTGTTGCATGGGCCAGCGTGCAATGGTGTAATCACATGAAACTCCTCAAATGATCTTCTGCCTCAGCCTCCTGAGTAGCTGGGACTACAGGCACCTGCCACAATGCCTGGCTAGTTTTTCTATTTTTAGTAGAGTCAATCTACCAGGATTTTCTCTCTGGGTGAGATCTGGGGGCAGCAGATGATAAAGCAAAGAAATAAAGTGAAGTTTGCTTTGCAAAAATCAAAGCCTTATAAAAATTACTGTATCATCCAGAGGTGTATGGCTAGCTTAAACTTGTTGGAATGGGGCGATTCTCAGTGAGTGGTGTGGTGAGAGGCAGAGATGAAGTTGGAGAGAACGAACATCACAGCTGGTAATGTCAATTATCTAGTAAAAGCACACCAGGTTTCTAGAAGATTCTCAGCTTTCAAAAAGAAAATATGGCTCCAATTTGCATCTTTCCCTACTGATTATCTCACTTTCTAATTCATTCTGCTGGTCCTTTACTGGGCTTCAAAGAAAGAGTCTTCTAATTTCTCTTGACAGCCCATGGAAGAGTTTAAGGAAATTGGAGTCTCTCTTGCCCTTGGGGGACTCAAGCCTGTAGGGTCCTGCCGGCCCCTGGGGTGGCTGTACTGATGCATTTAGAGGAATCCTGGCCCTGCTGTTCTTCTCCTGGAGGCACTACAGCTGAGGACACTTAGGAGACTAGCCTATCCTTTGGCATGCTGTCTACCAGCTTCCTCTAGGGAACAAAGACCATGTCTGATGACAGTCCCAAATGACACCCCTGCCTGAGTAGGAAAGTAGGCCTGGCTCAAGGTTGGTAAATGGTTTCTCCTCCCTGGCTCAGACAAGTCAATCTGCTGTTTGACTTGGGCTTGAACTGTCTGCTGAGGTGGCCCTCCCACTTCTCCACCTGCTAGGTGAATGTCAGGACTCTGGGCTGTTTCCTGGGAGCTGCTCACTCCTGGAGATGAGGACTCCAACACCTGAAACAGTGGGTCCTCACCTGAGCAATCTGTCCCCGCCCCCTTGCTCCTGTAACAAGGCACAGATGCCCTTGGAGAGCCCCATGGCCGGAGGATGTGGATCATGACAGGTTGTGTGAGGACAGCTATTTGCCAAAGAGATCCCAGGTGATGGGCCTGTAAAGAAAGGAGGTTCTAGACATGAACAGAGCCAAGAGCAGACAAGGCCCGGACTGCTGAGCTTCTCCACTGAGTGAGCGCTCCCAGTACATCTGCCTCACCTCCATCCCAGCCTTCCCTCTGCCTGTGCCGTGTAAACTTAAAGCCCCAAGTGAAAAGAAGTTAGCTGGTGAGGACCTTTCCATCTTAACCACACCCTCAGGGTGCCCCCCAAATGCTCCTCACCTGGGCAGGGCCTGTGCCCATCCCTGTCAGAGCTGACCATCACTCCCAAGGGCAAAACTATTCTTAAGAAACATTGAGCATGCAGAGAAGAGATGGCTCTGGAAGCTGCTGAAAAACCACAGGACCCAGGTAAGCCTGGATACAAGGAAAGGTGCATTTGTGCATGGAAAGTCCACAGCCAGCAACGCCCTCTCTCAGGCTCAGTGAATTTCAAGAAGCAGAGCAGACTAGCCCTGCCTGGAGACCTCCAGGGTGCCTACCACCAAGGCACCATCGGAGAGCCCCTGCCTTTTCTGACAGCCCTGCTGCTGCGTGTCAGTGAGACCGGAGCGAGCCCATGCCCAGAGCTGAGGGGGGTGGCCCCAACAAAGACAGGGCATTTGACTCCAAGATCCGAGCAGCTCTGATGCTGGTAGCACCTCGTCATTTAGGCTAGTGGCTATGACTTGTCTCTTGTTCTTCTCCTGGCTGAGGGCCTCGGTGATGGATTCCTCAGGACAAGGGGCCACGGACAGGAGGAACCTCACCTCTTTCTGCCTCCCTACCAACCAGCCAAGGCTTCAACACCTTCTTTTCCTCTTTCCTGAACAATGAGGGGTTTTCCAAAAAGCCCCCAAAGCAGAGAAAACATAGTGGCAACTGAATTATTACCCCATTGTTTGCTGATACTCTGAAAATGCTGGCCACATCCTCTGTGTTTGTGGGCAGGTGGGAGTCACAGCCCCAGCTGAGGCTAGAAGCCACTGGGCAGGAGGATGCGGGGAGAGTGGGCTGGGGAAGCCACGTGGGGAGAAGCCTGCCCCACTCTGGAGGTAGCATTGAGGACATAGGCAGCAAGTCCTGGCCGGCAACTGGGATGTACAAGGACAAGGTTCTGTACCCTGGGGAAGGGGTGAGGTGAGACCCAGGAGGAGATTAGGCTCTCAGGTTTCAGTGTCACAGGGCACCAAAATGCTACTCATGAAACCTAGTCAGAGTCCAGTGGACAGGAAGAGTATCCGGGAGCCCTGGGCTCACAGGGACACACCCCACATGGTCCCACTGGCTGTAGACCTGCCTGCTAGAGGAGCTCCCGAGGCACTCTCTGCCTTCCTTAGGGCCGGTTCTGGAGCTGGGCAGGAAGGAATCTGCAGGGGAACGGCCTCGGCCCCTGCAGCTGCTCAGGACAGGGGCTCTGGGATGGCTGGGGAAGAGACACAGTCAGGAGGAAATCCGCCCTGGGGGACCCCCGGGCGAGAGACTATCTTAGCCCGTCAGGAGGGGCTCCATCATGAGTCAGTTTCTGACAGCAAACCTCCAATTGACAAACGGGTCAGGAAGATGAGCTAAGCCATCTGGCTCCGTGAAGCAGGAGCAGCTGGGCTGAGGAAGCCAGGACAGACAGACAGAGGAGATGGAATCTTGGACCATCATGGGAAAGGGTCTGGGCCTCAGGCCGTGCTGCTGGCTGGGTGGGCTGTAAACTGAAATGAATTAAAATAAATGAAATTCCCCAAATCAATTCCTGTTGCGCTAGCCACCTTTCACGCGCTGAAGAACTGCAGACACTAGCTGCTGTATTGTCTATAGCGCACATGGAACATTTAAATTACTGCAGATGCTCTGTTAGCACTGGCATAGAGGCTTCCTTCAGCCCTGAGGTTTGAAATGCTTTTGGGTTCTAATTCATCTGGCAACATGACTGTGAATCCCGAGGCTTCAGTCACTTTTACCACGAAAGCTGGGCTAGGAGGGCCACAACAAGTGTTTTCACTGCAGATCCTTCTCGGGCTGGGGGAAAGACAACAGGAGGTCAAGGCTTTGATCACAGAGGGCTGCAGGGTCGCGATCCCTTGGGTGTTCTCCCCAGTGAGGTGCTAAGTGAGTGGTACTGCTACTCCCTCCAGGGGAGGGCGGTGGGCCCTGCTGTTCACCCCTCCAGGCCTAAAGGGCCCTAGCATCAGCAGGTACCACCCACTGGGCCAGCCCTGCCTTCCTGGGCAGAAGGACCCCGTTGAGGGGACACTTGCAGCCCTGCATATCACCCTTCCTGGCCCAAACATCCTTGCTAAGGCAGTGTTAACAGCATATCCCAGGCAGCCAGTGACACCATCACTCCTGCTGGTACGACAATCTGCACTGACAGTGGAGCGGCTGAGACTGTCACTGCTTCCTGCTCCGAGCTCCTACGCTGTCTCTCCAGGGTGACACCAGCATGACCAAAGCCTGGGGGCCACTCCTGCTGTTTACCCTGAAGGACAGCTGCATGGGCATGGCCATGGGATTACAGAGTCTACAGGTCAGTTAGAGGAGAAATGACACCTTCTTAACCACACCCTCAGGGCGTTCCCCAAGTGCTCATTGGAGCATTGAGTTTTCTTACTCATGGACACTGACCTCTCTCTCCAGTTGTTAGCTTGTCTTTGCTTCTCCTCTCTAAAATATTACAGTTTTCTTTATAGAGGTCTTAGCCATTTTTGTTGGATTTACACCTAGGCATTGGATATTTTTCAGGGCTTATCATATCTTTAGCAGTTATCTTAAAAGTTTATTTTCCTGTCTTTGCTGGTAAAATTCAGTTCATAATAGGAGGACAATCCAGCCCCTTAGTTGCCTTCAGACCATTCCAAACAAAACTCTTCCTGCTGGCCACGAGGTCCTGCACAATCACTCAGGGCTGGGGACCCTCCAGGGAAGGAGCTTCCTCTGGTTTGGGATTAGGTGTTCACATCAATCCCACTGTCTTCAATCCCACTCTTTTGGGTCATCCCTGCAGAGTCCTGAGTTTTTGTGGGGAACTGAATTTCCCTAGTGTTTGTATGAAGTTTTCTGAGAACAGAGTGTGAACATAGGAAGGGGGCAGTTGGATTAGGGCAGGGGCTTATTTGAGCAAGTCCACTTTCCACGGGGTGGTGAGGAGAACGGATGGAAATGGAGAGATTGGAACCAGCCATCATGGTGAAGACAATGAAAGAATGAAGCAAACTGACACGCTGGCTGACACAGCACCACCAGGTCACACAGAACAAAGGGTGGAGAGGAAACTCAAGCAGGGACAACTTCAGATAACTGCTCCCTGGCTGCAATTAAAGCCCTTCTGTGACCTCCTTGTCGCCTAACTGCCCTGGCACAGCAGATGCATGGAAGCACACACTCCTCTGTGTCACACATGTATATACAAGTCTCGCCAGTGACACACAAAGTGTGGCACAGTGTCCTGGGTGGCGACGAGACAGGGAAGCGGTTGCGGATTTCAGGTCACTGTTAGAAGCTGTTGGCTCTTGGGCCAGATCCAGCAAGACATTTCTTCCAGAACTTCGAGTGGTTCTAGTTTGGATTTTTGCCTGATGATTTTGGGGATGCTTTTCCCAGAGTCTATTTGTGATGGAAGAAAACACAGCTTAGTGAGAAACCAGGGAACCTGGCTCTGTTCTGTGCTCCCCCAACTGGGTAGTGGCCTTTATCCCTTTCTCACCAGAATCCCCTTTAGAGGAGCTCAGAGGGAGCTCATTTTCCTCTCTTTTTACAGGACAGGTCCACCCTGGCGTGAGTGAAATGCAGTTGGCCCAGGATGGCTCTCGTCCTTCTTTGGGAAAAGTCTCTCTTACTTTGTCCCATCTTCTCACAATAAGAAAAACCAGGATATTGAGGAAAGTAGGAGCCACTTCACGGGTTAGGCCACCCCAGCTGGTCACTTCTAGGAAACTGGCTCCTTCCTTGACTTCCAGGATTTAGGAAGAGTATCTTTCAGGTGGATGTTCCCACAGATGTCACCTTCCTGTGCTTTCCAGGGCAGGCTGCCCAGTATTTCTCCTGTGCTTGTGGACACGATTCAGAAAGTCCATTGCAGGGCTGTACAGACTGCCTCAGACATCACCAGAAACGCATCTGAGTCAACCGTGGGATGACTCAGGGCTTTGAAATATTTAACCATATGTCTCGTGACACTAGATGAAAATGATGCAGTTTCCCTACTGAGAGGATGGCAGCTGGGGCTGAAGCTCAGCTTGGCGGTGACCCTGCACTTTGCACCCAGTCATGTTGCAGTGGGTGGCGAACCTGTCCATGCTCCTGGGCCGTGGGCTTAGGACGGGGCCCCGTGTGGGAGAGACACTGCAGGCTCCGAGGAAGGAGGACGGCCATTCAGCAGTCCCCTCCACCTCCGGACAGAAGTTGTGCCGCTAAATGGGACTGGGCTTGGAGGAGGTGGGAAAGCACTAGGGCTTAGCACCAAATGTTGCCCCCAGGAGTCTCATTCTCTGTAAATTAGCTGGGGTCCCTAAGCATGCTCTGAATGAAAGGAAGAATCGGCATGGTGAGGATACTATCTGTCTTATTTTTAAAGTCCCAGTTATTTCCTTCTTTCTGAAAAATGCTCAGAAGAGCACTTGACAGGGAAAAATGCTTGCTAACAGCTCGGCGTGGTGAAGAATACATCGACTACAAAGTCAGAGGTGCTGGATTCCAGGCCCAGTCCTGCTGCTCATTAGCAGTGTAATTAATCCTGGCACTTCCCTCTTCCCTGCAGGGGGGCGCTCAGACCTATCTTGCAGAGTGTTCTGAGGGTCACATGCAATGATGTGCGCAGCACGTGACACAGTGTCAACAATGTCCGTCGGATATTAATTCTCAGGAGGCTCTGGGTATCTCGTCCATAAACATGGATTTGACGGCTAAGGAGGACCTTCTCACGTCCCCAATTAATCCTGAGGCAAGCAAGGATTTGAACGAGAGTGAGTCTCTAACTCCTAAAAAATGGAAAAAATCCAGCCAGGCACCATGGTGAGCGCCTGCAATCCCAGCGGCTTCTGGAGGCTGAGGCAGAGGAATGCCCACAGCCCAAGTCTGAGGTTGCAGTGAGTTATGATTGCACTCTGCTCAGAGCATAGGGTGGGACTCTGTCTCAACAACAACAACAAAAAGAAAAAAATTAAAGATAAAAAATAAGCAAGGAAATAAAGAAAAATAGAAGACATAGCCCACCATTCTTCCCTTTGGCCTCTTGTTGATCTGCGCTGAGTGTGGGAAAACTACTGAAGGAGGGGAAGAGAAGGTTCAGAAAGCTGGAGTTTCTGCCTGTAACTGCACGATTTTCTTAGAACTCCCCTTTATTGCAGCTGGGGCCACTGAATTGCTGTGAGCGCTTCCCTCAGAAGCAGCTTCCCCAGTGGCTGGTGAATCTCAGGTGAATAAGGATGCTGGGGACTCTGACTGTGAGAGAGGCCTAAGGTACAAGGTGTTGGTCACACCTGGACAACATGGGTGGGCTGCTCAGGAAGGGCACAGATAATCCAAAGCAACAGGCAATTCAACCTTCCCTACCCTGCCTCTTTTAGCCAATGAGTCCAAACTTTTCTCCCTCATAAGAAGCAGGGTTGAGAAATGTGCAGGTAACCGCTCCTCCTGCATAGGAGGGTATGAGAGCAGGAGGTGCCTATGGGCTGGAACCCTGAGCCCTGAGCCCCAGGCATTTGCAGCCTTGGACGCTGTTACATGAGGTTGGTCTGTGTGACTGATAGAATGGGTGGGTGTAGGGCAGAACAGAGGCCCGAGTACATCTGGGGAGTGGGCCAGAGAGGTCTGATCTTAGAGGCTGTGGGCACCCTTTCTGTACTGGAGGAGGGGATTATCATCTGCCTTGCCTGGAAGGAAGGGCTCAGCTCAGGGAGGAATCTCCTTCCTGCACATCCCAGGCAGGGATAAGACCTTGAGCTGAGAGTTTGTTTCGAGAGTGGTTCAATTTAGCTCTTGGCAGGTGTAGGAGTTGGGTTATTTGTCCTGCAGAAGGGGTGGCTCTTCATGACGCCTTTTCCCCCACTCTCCTTTCACGCCTGCACTCCCAGCCCTTCCTGCCCATCCTACAGCCTGTGAGGCCTACCTTGGGTTTAAAGGCAATGAGCTTCAGAATCATCTCCACGGTGAAGAGGCCAGTGAAAAGCATGTTGAGGATGTTCATGGCGATTTTGAACAGGCAGCTCTGGCCGTAGTGCTGCATAGGGAAGGGGAGCCGTGAACACAGGGCAGGACGGCCTCTCCTCTCACCACCTTGGGCCAGCCTTCTCGGAACCCTCGTCCCAACACAGCTCCTCTTTGGACCAACCCCCAGGGGGCCACCCACTTCTACATGGGCAGCTGAGTGAACTCAGGAAGGCTCCAAGTTCTTTCCTGCTCTGCCATCTCTGAAAACAGAGGTTGGCAGAGTTCTGTGCTCTTTCTCTGCTTGGTTGCGACAATTTTATGGAGAGTTCTGGCTCCAGAGAGCTGGGCTACAAGTTTCCTGAAGACAAGTGGGAGCCATGCCTTACGTGTCTCAGTTGTCTATTTCTTCCCTCTCTGATGTAACAACTCAGAGTCCTGCAATTCTTTCTTGAGGACCCAGAGAGGACCTCATCATGAGAAGGAACACTCATCTTTCTGCATCTGCCTCCCTTGGTGACCAAGAAGGGGCAGACAGGCCAGCCCTGCTGCCATCTCGTACTCTCTACCTTCCTACAGCCGCCCTCCCCCACAGGCATCGCAGGTCGGCTCCCCTTTGGACTGACCTGCATGGCCAGGCAGATGGTGTTGAGCAGGATGAGGACGAACATCAGGTACTCGAAGTAGGTGGAGTTGACCACGTACCACACTTTGTACTGGTGCTGGTTCTTGGGGATGTACCTTCGCAGGGGCCGGGCCTTGAGGGCATACTCCACACACTGTCGCTGGGAGGGAGAGGGTGAGGTGGGAGCAGGAGAGAGCGGGTTAGCTACCTGGAAGAGGTGGGGGGATGGCAGAGAGGGTGGGATGTCTATGAAATCACACACATGGCGGGTAGGGTACTCCGGAAGCCACAGAGGTCACCTATTCTCTAGTTCACTTACTAGAGAAGGCAATTGAGAAGGCATTTGGAAGATGTTTGGTTTTTCTGTCACTCCCTTAATCAAAGTGAGAGTCCCATCTCATCGAAACTCTTTATCTAGATCAGAAAGGAGCATGTGTCTCAGTGGGTAGTTGGTATTTGACAAATGCCTACGTACTAATTGACAGATACTTGTTCCGCCCATCAATTATTTTCTATGCCAGAGACTCTTTTGCGGGGAACTTCTCTCCTTAATTTTTCTTTCTTGTCCTAAATCAATCATCCTTGTTTGCCAGTGTTCACAAGATCAGAAGACATAGCTTATTGATAAGGGAGAAGGACTTGGGCTAACTGGGTTCACATTTCTCTGCACTGTGCTTAGATTCCAAATCAGGGACCAGAGTCACTCCAGCCTCCTCTCTCACCGTGGTCTCCATGTCTAGTCCTTAAGCCTCACCAGCATTACCTCCTTCTACTCTTTCCACCTCTACTGTCATTAGCCTGACACTGGGTCAGGATCCAATCATCTGTCATTTCCACCTTCTACTTGGCCTCCCTCTTTTTTGTCTTACTTTTGGCCCACAGTGCAGAGCAGCCAGAAGGAGTCTCCGCCTAAGATGCAGAACAGAGACCCACGACAGGCTCAGCCGGCCCTGAGGGTCACGCCAACTGTGCTGCGTGGCTGTGCCCCGCCCCTTGCTGGAAGTTGTCCTTATTGGCAGGCAGGGCTGCATTTCTCCAGGGACTGTCCCCACTGGGAACCTAGCTGGGGCCTGGGCGTTGGGGACTGCACCTACATTCCACCCTAGCAGCTCCATGACTCACTGAAGGCAATGCCTTCTCCTCTTCTTGGACTACCGAACGCGTCATAGCACTTGGAATCACCAGCTCACTCCCACTCAAGCCTCTTTCCTGCCCCCACCTCCTACCCCTCCTCTGGTTTTACTTAAGACACCAGGTAAGAGTAGTTTCCTAAGGCTCCAAAGCGCTCACTTCCTCAAGGTTCCAGTTTTTCAGCTCTGTCTGTATCAGCGCTGCCAATCCACCTGGGTACTTTCTAACTCGTCAGCATCTATGTAGGGCTGGAGGGCATAAGATTGTTTTCACAAGACCTAACATAGAGGATCTTTAAGTCAAAGCTTAACAAATATTTGTGGGCTGGATACATTTGCCAGATCTGGGGTTTGTAGGGATTTGCATTTCTTTTGCATAAGCCCTTCAAAAACACCGAGAGCCCCACTCTCGCTGAGGAATGCTGCCTCAGCCCATGGGAGATTCTTTCCCACTTTCCGGGAGGCTACCTGATTTTTGTCCAGCTCACAGTTCTTGTACTCCTGCTCGCCCTGCTCCTGGAAGGTGACGATGACGAAACCCACAAAGATGTTCATCATGAAGAAGGCAATGATGATGATGTAGATGATGAAGAAGATGGAGATCTCCACGCGGTAGTTGTAGATGGGGCCCTTGTCTTCTGTGTGGGAGTCGATGGAGCGGTACAGCAGCCTGCAGGAGGAGACAGATCCAGTAGGGGGAGCTGGAGGAGCAGTGGCACCACTGCGGAGTGATGGCACTGCTGCCCTGCACGTCTCTGGGATGAGGGTATAGGCTCTAGGCCTTGTGACCTTGAGCGAAGCGCTCAATCTCTCCGAGATTCAGATTCTTCTTCTCTAAGAGGGAGACCATAGTACCTGACTTTCCTTCCTTGCAGGGTAGTTCATATGATGTATATGAGGGTGTTCTGACACTGTCAAAAGCCATTTAAATGTAACATAAGTCATGGACATTGATTTCAAATTGAAAATATTGGTAAATATTGAATCAGCTTTGCAAACTGACATGGACTCAGAGGATGTTTGAGGCAACATAAAATAAATCTGTCTGAGAGCAAATATCCAGGTAGATAAAAGTACTGACGTGACACAAGCTTGTTCAGGTCATCAGCAGTGGTTTGTTTTGCACTTAAGCGGTTTACAAATGCATGCCACTTGCTTGGGTCTGGGCTGTGCTCCATGAAGCCTGCCGCTCTCCATGGTCAGGGATTACCTCCTCCCTCCTTTGTCACTCTGTACATATTTGGTTATTCTCTAGATATCAGCCATATTTTACCATACAATAATGGTAACTCTCATCTAAGATCCATGCCCTATTGTTGACTTAGAAATACTTATAGACTTTTCTGATTTTCACATTATAATTTCACTGGAATGCATATGGCAGGAAAAGTGGGTGTCCATGCAAAGATGTATGGAGCGCCTAATGGATTGCTGCTGGGCAAAGGTATCAGTGTACAGGGCCCACAGGCAGGTCTAGGCATGAGTGCACGACCTTTGCAAAGGGGCTGGGGCTCACTTCCCACTGTAACTATAGGCAAGGCTTTCTCGAAGGAGCCAGGGGTAGAGACTAACATAACAGAGACATCTCAGCTGTCTTCATCTGTACTGAGTGCATGTTTGGACTGGTCACCTCAAATCCCATGGTGGCCAAAGGGCCACATTGAAGAACCTCTCCCTATGCCCCATTCCCGGGTGCCATTGAGGGAAGACTTGACATTGTGGCTCTTACTGAGGTTAAAAAGAGAGCTTAAGAAAAAAAACGCTGTGTATTTGTGGGAGTTTCTAAACTGGCTGGGCACAGTGGCTCATGCCGGTAATCCTAGCACATTGGGAGGCTGAGGCAAGGGAATTGCTTAAGGCCAGGAATTTGAGACCAACCTGAACAATACCTTGTTTCTATAAGAAAAATAAAATTATCTGGGCATAGTGACATAAACCTATAGTCCCAGTTACTTGGGAGGTTGAGGCAGGAGGATCACAGGAGCCCAGGCTGTTGCAACACTCTGGCCTGGGTGAAAGAGTAAGACCTTGTCTTAAAAAATAAAATAAAAAATGGAACAAAATGGTAACATCTTCAACAGTGACGGTGGCCTACAGTTGGTTTTAGAAATAGCCCCTCATTGACTGGGGAGGACATGAGTAAGTAGGACTATGGGAAGGAGGGTAGGATATTGACAGATATTGATAGAACTTGAGGACGAGATGGAGGGTCACTGTGCTGGGCCTCTGATGTCAGGGAACAAGGTTGTGGTCTGCACACTCACTCTGGCCACCCCTCGAAGGTTGAGACTGTGAAGAGGGCCATCATGGCCGTTAGGACATTGTCGAAGTTGAACTTGCTGTTCTCCCAGTTTCGGGACTGGATGATGGGGTGGTCAACCTCCCCGTCCTTGTATGTGATGTAGTTACCCCTGAGAGGAGGAGAAGGAGTTAGTCCTGGGTTCCCCCATCTCCCGGCACTCCCGCCCCACTTGACGCCCCACACACATGTTGCTGAGAGGAGACTGGCCAGGGTCGAACCTCAGAGTGCTAGCCATTTGGAAGACCCCCAGTGCACAGAACCTTCAGGAACAGAAAATGTTACATGTCCTGTCAACAAGAACAGATGGCACATGGGTGAAAGCCCCAGTGCCACTGTGGTCTGAGAAAGAATGAGCTTTCCCAGCCTCCCAGGATCAGCCAGCCAGGGCACTGGCTGTCCTCCCACCTCAACTCACTTGCATTCTGCCTCGGTCTGCTTGGAACTGTCTGAGCAGGTGTAGAGCTTCCCCTGGAAGGCAGAAGAACAAAGTGTTTAGAGATGTTCATTAATCAATGAGTCAATCAAAAGTAATTCCTGAGCATCTCTACAGCCTGGCACAGTGCAAGGGACTGCCGGTTGCAGTGCAGAGTCCAGATGGGGAGGATGTGACTCACGCAGAGGGAGCTGAAGCACACGTAGGTGCTCAGGACTGCACATGCCATTGAGATATAGAAACAGAGCGCTCCAATCCACGGAGGCTGGACTCTTTAGGAAGGTCTCGTGAGGAAGATAGCGGCAGAGCTGGGGTCAGATGGATGAGCTAGATGAGGACACCGGTGGATGTTTACATGGTGGGTTGGGAGGAGGGCTGGGGAAGAACGCTTCAGGTGGCTCTTAACCTCAGAAACCTTAACCACGTGAGGCAGAAAAGAGCAGTGCCCAGGGGGAGCACTGGTCTGCTTGCACTGGGGCCTCCGCAGGGAGCAGAGGAGCTGGCTCAGGTAGGCACTGGGACTGGGCTGCACAGGGGGCATGGAAGGCTGCTTATAATCAGTCACCACGGCAGGTTTTCAGCAAGTGACCCACCCAGAGGTTCCAGAGGGTGAAAGTCCCTCTCCTTGTTAGGAGGAAGGATAGGCAAAGTACAGAGGCAAGGAGATTTCTGCTTAGAGGGCCAGGACCCCTTCCAGTTGTGCCCTCTTCTGGTCTGGGAGCTTGAGTCAGGGTGTGCCCGGAGGGCACATCCATGCCCAGTCTGACCCACTACTGCCCTTTCTGTGTTGCACCTGCCAGTCTCCTTCCTGGGAATTTTGGTAGGAGGGGAAGGCAGCAGGGCCACACGTCAGAGCCAATGCCATACCTTGAAGAGCTGGACCCCGATGCAGGCGAACATGAACTGCAGCAGCGTAGTGACAATCACGATATTCCCGATGGTGCGGATGGCGACAAACACGCACTGAACCACATGCTGCAGGGCGAAGGGGGTAGGGAAGGTGGGGATGAGGCTTCAGGAGACAGGTACAGCCTGAGCTCCTTCATCCGAGGCTTGAGCTCTCCAGGGAGGTAGCACTGCAGCCCCTTTGCTGCCAGTGGGAGAAGTCAGGCCAGAAGGCAAAGCAACCTTGGGCCCTGATGGGACGCAAACTCCCCACTGGACTAGGTGACTGCAAGGACAAGAGCCTGTCAATCTCCCATTTTATGGTGAGAGGGACATTGGGAGGGCATCAGCACCTGAGAAACTCGGTTCATGTGGGGATCCCCCCTTTGAGTTTCACTTAGGAGCCAGGTTTCAAATGGTTGCCTCTGCAATTATTTCATTCATTATGGGACCAGCCTGGAGCCTGACCATCACCCCCAGCCCAGCCCTCACCTCCACTGCGCCCCACTAACCAACAGGCTGCAAGATGTCGGCACCTTACCTTTAGCCCCTTGGCCCTGTTGATGGCCCTCAGGGGCCTGAGCACTCGCAGAACTCGCAAGATCTTCACGACATTGATGGCACTGGACCTGGGAGGGAGAGACAGGGCAGGGTAGTAAACGTCTCCTGTTTCTGGTGGAGCAGGAGAGAATGTGCTGAGGTGGGTCCTGACAGGTGACTCTGGGCACACCTGAGAAGAGGTAAAGTCTGTTTTGGGGACCTTCTCATTCTGGAACCATTCTCTATTCCTGTCCCATCCCATAAGAACCTGGAGCTTGCCCGTGACCCTGCTCGTGAGTAAATAACATGAAAAGCAATTCACTATGGGTCATTAGCAACCTACTATGTTACTTATAGGGCATCTGGTAGTGTCAAAGAAAGGAGACTCAGCAAGGCAACCTGAATTCTGACCCCAGCGTTGCCACCTGCCGGCCAAGTCACCGAGGACAAATTTCCTCCTAACTTCCAAGCCTTAGTTTCTCCATCTGTAAAATGGGGCAGTAATCAGCTCAGAACGTGGCTGCAGGGATTGAGTGAGAATTTTATGTGACTCATTTAGCTGTCTGTGTACCTGGCACATATTAGGAATAGCATAAATGGAAGCTTTTGTTCTCATGCCTGCTGAAGATATCATTGTACTTACACACTGCACTAATGGGGGCCTGTCAGGCTTTGTGGCTAGAGGTGGTGAGCATGGGGAGGAGACTTTTTGGTGCTCATCTCCATTATACCTGTATGCAAAATCTACTCTGGTTCATAGCACATTCCAGACTCCAAGAAAGAATGGTATCTGCACCTTAGGCTCCACATACCTGGGAGGTCAAGGCAAGCTAGAACTTCTGGGGGCCTCAGGTGACTGCTACTCCCCAGGAGAATAGGAGCAACTGGGAAAGGCCTGCCACAGGCCCCTTGGGGATAGTTTGTGGAGTTAAACATGCATCCCAAACGGGGTGTATTAACCACCTAGGTTGGTGAGCAAGAAGGTTTGCCACACCAGCAAGCTCTGATCTCACTCTGCATGGGCACGGCGACACGCTCAAGAAGTAGCTGGTAGAAAGATGCGATTTCTCTCGTGTACACTCTTTCATTCCGAAAGATTCAAGGGGCAGACGTATCTAGCACTGTGTCCCTTCCCATGCTGGGAGGGGCTCAGGTTGCCTCAAATAACACAGAAGTGATGTAAAGGTCAGGTGTGGAAAACACAAGTTAAAGAGGAGGAATTCCTGGTTCAAGGTTAAATAATGGTTTAGCAGTGGCGATCGGATTGGAATCTAGATCTGTAGACTCTCGGGAGGAAAATCTGGGGTGATACAATTGATGATCACTGAGAAGGGTCTCTCTCTCTCAAGGCTCCTCGCCGCATGATTTCGCTGACCAAGCATGTCCCTTTGGGAAGAGAGGTCCAGGAACCCTGGGACCTACGTCTTTCTCTGCTGTCAGTGTGACCTTGAACAAGTCTCATGATACCCTGAACGTCAAATTTCTCATCTATAAAATGATGTTAACAATACTTGCCCTATCTACTCCACAGTCTGTTTTGCGAGGACCATGCAAGAAGGTGTATGGGAAAGTGCTCTGGAAGTTGAAGTGCAGGACTAACATTATCAGGTTTTAGAACTTGGTAGAAACTAGTAATCAGATGCTTTTAAACCTGCACCCTCGGCTGTATAGGGAAATCACCTCGAAAGCTTTTATCACTTCCAGAGCCCAGAATGTACCCCAGGCCAATTAAGTCAAAAACTCTGGGAGTGGGATCTAAGAAAATATCTTTCTTTTTTTAAACCTACCCAGGTGATTTATTTCACTGTGCAGCCAAGACTGAGAACAAGTAATTTCTCCCTCTATCTCACACACACACGAAGTGCCTTAACTGGAGAGAGAAATGAGAGAGCAGGGGAGAGTGGACCAGGAGGTCAGGGAAGACCATGGCCATGGCAATGGCAGGCTCTTGTCTGCTTGCTGAAGGGCAGGCAAGGGCACAGGGCACACAATGAGGAGGCAGGAAGGTGTTGGTGATACTTGCTTCTTAATAACATAGCAAAGCCCATGTATTTAAATATATCACTGCTGGGTCAACATGCCCCAGGTGTCACAGCATTGAGGACACCTTTTAGAGAAAGCCACCATGTGGTACAACCTCCGAGGCCCTGGCACATTCTCTCTAGTCACCCTTGGTGGCCCTGCAGGGTTGTGTTGTCCTCTGTGACACTCATTGCTAGCTATGTGCCCCAGCAGTGGCTGAGGGAGCCCTACTCACTGGATGCCAAAGGAGATGAGGGACACGCTGACCACCAGCAGGTCCAAGATGTTGAAGTAGTTCCGGCAGAAAGAGCCCTTGTGCAGGAAGGCCCCATAGGCAGTCATCTGCAGGGAGGCACAGAGAAGCCTGGGTGTGAGTGGCCCCTGCCCAGCTCCAGAGACCCCCTCATGACACCCTTTCCTCCCCAGAATCCCTCAGGTAGGCCCCAAGTACTGTTCTGGGGGAACAGGAAGGACCAGAGAAGGAGACGCCATGCCAAGCCACGGTTCTGCAGCCATCCACGCAGTCATTGCTA
Source organism: Perodicticus potto (assembly GCA_963574655.1). Taxonomy (NCBI): domain Eukaryota; kingdom Metazoa; phylum Chordata; class Mammalia; order Primates; family Lorisidae; genus Perodicticus; species Perodicticus potto. The sequence continues at coordinate 16,411 of CAUYRH010157577.1, read as the reverse complement.
GCTACGTGCCCCAGCTCGGGATGCATAAGTGGCTCCTTCCACCCCCCAAGACCATGCCAGATTCTTCAATCCCAAAGCCCTTTCAGAAGGGTCCCTGCTGCCCCTAACTGTCCACTGCTCCTCATCACAAGTCCATGCTCCAGACCTGTGGGCCCTTTGCTGATGCCAGGCTGGGATTCCCTTCTGTGCACACTTCCTAACTTCCTCTCCAAATTCTCTTGTCCTCCGGCTGGCTGAGAGCACTAGGCATCTGGAGGGGGGGGGGCGTGCCAAGCAGGGTGTCCAACCACTGAAAGTCTCCTTCTTGTAGACAAACTGTGTGCTGGTCACCCTAGTGCCTTAGTAGAGGGTCTACCAACAATTCTGGCAATTGGCAACCCTAACCCTCCACTTCCCAGCCTCAAGCGTTGCTTATGATCTATGCCAAATATTCTCAATTCAAGTCTACTGTCTTGCTTCTCGATTGCAGCTGGGGTCCTTTAAGGGCAAGGGCTGTGTGTTAAGAAGGGGGCTGTGGGTACAGCGGCTAAGTGCACCAGCTCTGGAGCCAGACAGCTTGGGTTGGAACCCAAACTCTATCATATTTTATTTGAATAACCTTGAGCAAGATATTTAACAATTCTGTGTTCAGTCCCTCATCTGAAAATGGGGATAACAATAATATCTGCCCTATAGGGTTGTGAGCAGCAATGGAGTAGTCATATGCAGACACTCAGAACACTACACTGCAGATAGTAAGTGCTGGCTGTCACTGTGGCTTGGATTTGTATTCTGGGCTCTTCCTGTATGAGGCAAGTTCTGTTTCCTCATCTATAAAGTGGGGAGGGAAGGCTCATCCAGAAAAATGACACAAAAGCCCTTTGAAAACTTTAAAAAAGAGAACACATGCGATCATGGTCATTGTCACAAGACCTGACCATGATTACTTCCCTCAGAGCCTGCTATAAGGCAGTGCGCTGTGGGTACTCAACCAATAGCTTTTTCTGGTTTGTTTATTTGTTTGTTTTTTGAGTCAGAGTCTCACTTTGTCACCCTGGGTAGAGTGCCATAGTGTCACAGCTTACAGTAACCTCCAACTCTGGGGCTTAAGCAATTCTCTTGCTTCAGCCTCCTGAGTAGCTGGGACTACAGGTGCCCACCACAACGCCCGACTATTTTTTGGTTGTAGTTGTCATTGTTTGGCAGGCCCGGGCTGGATTGGAACCCGCCAGCTCCCATGTCTGTGGCTGGTGCCCCAGCCGCTGAGCTACAGGCGCTGAGTCCCTTTTCCAGTTTGCCGACTTGAGTAGGCGCCAGTGGACACCCAGAGTGAGGGGGTCAGAGCCAGGGCCTCAGCCAGAGGGGCAAATGTGGAGCTGATAGCTGAGAGACTGAGAGCGGCTCCCTGATCATCTGGGGTCCAGTTTATTTCTTTGGAATCAGAGCACGTCCAGGGCAGTGTGTCCGCAGAGCCATTCAAAACCAAACGCAGGGGGAAATGGGCAAAAATAGCTCTCACAACCTAATTCTTTCCATTTATCTCTTGCGGCAGGGGGTCCCTGGGGACTCACGCACCTGTGCTCTGCGACAGTTTTTAAAAGTATGTAGATCATACAAAAAGTTGCAGGGGAATACAGCTGCAGATCTCCCCTTCTCTCAGAGAAGACCTGGGACCCCGAGACTGGACTTGGGCGGTCCATAGCTCATGTTAACCACAGGGTTCTCTGTTCCTACAGAAGGTCTAGCATCTTCTCCAGCCACCTCATTGTTAGTCTGGGGGACTAACTCTTGGCTTGGATTGTCTGAGGCCACTTCTGGGTCCCAGTAGAGCCTCTGCATATGGGGGAAAGTGTGGTTGGAAGGGTGAACTAATGGGGCTCAGAATGCCACTTTCTGTCTTCTGGCATTGGGTTCCTGTTTTGTCTGGAGGCCCTAGAATGAGACCAGCACTTCAGAAAGTGCATGTGTGTGCGTAGGGGGTGGAGACAGGCACCCAGGCACGGACAGAGGAAGAAAGGACACGGGAGAAAGGAGAAGTGGAGCATTTACTTGAAAATCACCTATGGCCTTCAGGACATCAGAATAAGCCAGGCTCAGGTACCCAGGGCAAAAATCCTTCCTTCATCCTCTTTTGCTGAGCACCACTCCCAGCTTTGGATTGCTAAATTCTAAACTATCACCTGGGAAAGCCGATTGCTGGGCTGTTTCCATCCTGAGAAGAGGACAGGAATGGGGCATGGGCTCATTAGCTCCCTTAGTTGAGAGGGCAGGAAACCCCTCTGTCCAGCCTTAGGCAGCCTCGCCTTTCTACGCAGCTCTTCTAGTCTTTAAAAGTATCTCATCTTTTGTAATTTCCATTCATTGGTTGTGATTCTGTCTCCTCTCTCTTCTATGGAATCGTCCCTTGCGTTGTTCAGGCCAAATACTGTGGTCCTACAGGCCTTTTCGTTTTAGGGCCCAACACCCCCAGGTCCTTCCTGTTCCTTGGCTAAATGGCCTTCTCAGACAGCTACCATTGTCTGTGCCACGGCACAAGCTGGGCCTTCAGGCCATGAAGAGGGACCCACGGGAAGGAGGTGCAGGGATGCACCGCGGCTTGGTTTGTATTCAGAAGCACAGGGATTGCAGAAGAGAAAAGATGGATGGGTGGGGTACAGGGAGGGGAGGACTTTGCCATGACAACACTGGCAGAGACCTTATACTTCTGCTTGTATGGCAATCTTGAAGGAGAAAAAGCACCATTGAAATCCGCAAGGGGAGCTCTGTGGAAGGTTCTGAGGATGGAGCCTCTTTGGGTGTCTATGTGCCTCCCTGTGGCTGACGTTCAGGAATCAAAACAGGTCATCATGGAAAAAAGGTCCCACTGCAGGGCATTTAGTGCAGCCACGCAACTCTCTGTTCCTGCTCCCACCTCCAGGAATCGGGGCCTGGTCAGATCTACCCTCCCTGAGAAAAGGGAAATCTGAGCCATATAGTCTTGGTTAGCTGGACCCAGGAATGGAAGCTAAGGGTCTGGGCAACTGAGCTTCCTGGGACAAGGACACAGTGGAAGGCACACTGAAACTGTCCCTCTCAGTTGGTGTCTAGATATGGTCAAGCTGCCATAACAAAGGGCTGGCTACAACATTTATTGGAGTCTCACCGGCTGGCAGTGGCACAAGGTCAGGTGTGGGTGTTGGCCTGCATCAGACACAGTGACGGGATGACCAGGGAACTGAACTGCTTGGAAGCGGAGTGCCAGGCCAGCCTCCTGGGAAGGAGCTGAAGCGTGGCTTGAGAGCCTTAGTCCTTTCGTTTGGGGCGATGGTGAAATCTACTCCTTTTCATTGAGATCTCAGAACTCACAACTTGAATCTCATGAACTGGTTTGGTGATGATGTAAGGTTCAGAATTACTGGAAAACTCAGAAGTACTCTCTCTCGTCCCAAGATTGCTCAGAAGTAGGCTCTACCTGCTTTGAGGGCAGCAATGTCACAGCCAGTCCCTAACCAGAGCTGAGCACAGGTGGGGCCAGGCCTGGGTGCTCTCAGTCCACTCAGCTCAGGCTCTGCCCCACTGTATCCTGCTCCCCAGTACTGCTTCCCTCCCTCATGCCTCAGGCAAGGGGCACAGAAGCTGTTCAGTCTTAGAAGTGGTCTACCACTGCCTGCTGAAAGCCCTCGCCCGGGAGCCCAGCTCTAGCTCTTGCATTAGGCCCATGATCACTGTCACACAGCCCCCACCCCAGCTCAGGCCTGATGTCTGCTGCAAAGCCCTGAGGGAGGTGCTGAGGATGGATATCCACAGAGTTGAGCCCAAGCCATTCTGTCCTGCCCCAGCGGTTTTTCTCCTTCCTGAGGACATGTGGCATTTCCTTGGGGCAAGGGAGGAAGAAGAGTTCGACATGGGGGCCCGTGTCAGTTAACCAGAGCTTGTGTGTGCTGGTGTGTGTGTTATGCACAGCTGCAGTGCCGAACCAGTGACATGACGGCATCAGGGTCGGCACAGCCAGCTGCCCATCCCTTCTAGACCACAGAATGCTCAGTGATGGCCAGGGGTGGGCAGCTTCCGGCTTCTGCCTGGATGGCCAAAGCACACAGCACAAAGTGAGGGGCCCTAATTCTTCCAATTTTAGGCTTGGGAGTAAAAAAAGAAAGAATGAAAGAAACAGGAGAAAAGACACAGCCAGACAGAGCAGAGATCAAGAAACAGAGAAGATGCATCGCCCAGGGTGCATTACCTTAAGGATAATTTCTAACGTAAAGATACTAGTGAAGACATAGTCTGCATTGCCTAGGATCTGAAAAATAAGCATAATTGGATTAGTGGCTCTGAGAGTGAAGCCGACACCAATAGAAGCAAGTGTGTTAGCAGCAGAGGGCGGCAGAGAGCTGGTGCTAAAGGGGAGAAGCGCGGGGGTGGGGGGATAGAGGGGGCTTTACCTTCAGAGCAATTTCAATGGTGAAAATGGTGGTAAAAACAATATCAAAATAAAACAGAATCTGTAAAACAAAAAGGAACAGGGCAGGGATGGGGCGGGGAGGGAAAGAAGCAGGGTGGGAGGGAAGGTCAGTGGATGTTCACTAGGAAAGGAGCACACTTTAAGGTGAGACGCACGACCCGCGAGCTTCTCCACACAGACACAGACGGGAATGGGGCTGCGGTGAGCAGCACACACACACACACAGCAGCAGGGGGAGCAGGCTAGCTTTGGGCGTCTCAGTAGCTGCCCACACAGTCCCCAGATGAGTGAGGGGGCTTCCAGACCAGGCTCAGCTGGTACTGGGTCTGGGCAGCCTCTGGTTCTGCTTGTCTCATTAATCCAACTTACTTATAAACTCACATCAGAGCACTGAGATACTTGTCAGAAGGGCAGGGAATGGATGGGTGTTTTTGCAGAGAGATTTGAAATGCTTAACTCGCATCGGTGTGACCAAGCTGGGCAACTTCCAATGTTGGGAGAAATCTCTCCTGGGCCTATGTCCTTTGGGCATGGAGGGAGCATCGTCTAGGTGAGGGCTGCCCAGGCTGAGGACTGGCTCCAGTTTCCTGCCTTATTACACTTGGGATCGGGCCAATGCCCACTAGGCCCGGTAAGGCAGCTCTGGACTGAGAAGGCTCTAGGACCACCAGCAGCTGGCCGGGGTGTGGCTTCCCATCAGTGGATTTGACAAAGTTCTGAGGTTTTAAGATATATCAATTCTTAAACTAGCCTTTAATGTTGTTCACCAGAGCCTTGGGTGGGTCTTCCAATTTGGTTCTGCTCTACCAAAGACACCAAGCCTCTCATTTATATAAGGTCAGCTTAGTGATTGGCACCTATTTGCCAATGCTCCCCTTGTGGTCAGAGTATCCTGGGAGCAGGGCAGCAGGTTGGTGGCCATGCTTCTATGTTTACGGGGAACTAGAGCTCCCCTGGGCAGCATCCACAGGGCAATGAAAGTCCTGACTGTTGCCAACTATCGAACCAGCCTGAGGCTTCTGTGGCCTAAGCTGTCTTGTTGTGGTCCTAAGATGAGTTTCTATCAAAGCCCTGTCTCTTAAGGAAATGTTTATGGTGCATCTGGTGATGAGATTTGGAATTGGGCTCCTCACGGGACAATGACATCATTGGGCAGAAGCTGTGGGCCCAGGAAGGGTGCAGACGACAGGCTGTGCATACGTGGTTCCTGAAGGAGGTGTGCTGCACAGGGTCCTCGGCAGCCAGGGAAATGCTGCTGAGCAGAATGAAGAAGAGGATCAGGTTGGTGAAGATGGTGTCATTGACGATGCGGTGGCACTGGAGGCGGAACCTGCATGGGAAGGGAGAGAGAGGGAGACAGACGTCAGGAAAGACAAGGGAGGCAGATGCTGGCTCTGGGGAGCCTCTCCCCCCAGCTCCTCCTGTCTGCTTGCCAAAGGTGCTTGTAGGTTTGGGGCATGGCCCTTAAGCCTGAAGTCTGAGTGCTGCCAGGTAATGACAACCCCATCCACCAACCTGGTGCACATCTCTCCAGAACTGGGCTCCAGAGCACTTTCAGGGACAGACAGCTTTGACGTTTGGAGGGTTACATCTGAGACTGCTGGGAGTCTCTGAATTTCCAAATACTGCTGTGATGTTAACAACTGGCTTTAGTTTGGGGCCTTGTTTTCCCTATTATTGAAAAAACTCACTTTATGAAATCTACTTCCCTTTTCATGCACAGGGAACAACAGAGCTACCTGCAGATGTGCATGCTGAGAAGACGGCTCAGCCTGCTGTCTGGCCAAGTGATCTGATCCTGTGCCACAGCTTAGGTGCGCAGTTCAATTCCACACCTCAGCACAGACAGAAAGAACTACTGATGTGGGCCACTGGTACCCACTGATAGCACTGCAAATGTTAGCCCCTCCAATACACCAAGGCACCTTATATATCAGCTTGACAATGGTACAGGGAGGAAAATATGGGTGTTATTAACATCTTCCTCTTACGGACAAAAACACTACAAACCAGGAAGGGGCTTGTCCAAGAGCAGAGCCTTCAGTGTGGGCAGTCAGGGCGTAAGCCCTGGCCCCAGACTTCTCTCTCGGTGTAATGGTTGATTAAATGCTCTGAGACATCCTCCTGCAGAAGCACCACATTTTATAAAGACAGACTCTCTGAGAAAATTCTAGTTTCATGAGAATTAGGAAAGGTCTCCAAGGATCATCCCCTTCAAACCAACAAACCCATCCACCCACCTGGCGATCCACTGAGCTGAGGTCTGGATAAATGCAGCCTGAGGGCAGAGTTGCCCAAGGGCAGGTGCTGTCAGGAAAAATTTCAGGCTAGTCTTGAGGTGGAGCAGGGAAGCCTGAGACTCATAGGCTGAGCTAACACCCCCAAGAGGCATCCAGAGATCTCTCAATCCCACTTCAGTTTCTCAGGACTCTCACCAATGAAAATGCGGTATTGAGGTCAAAATCAAACATCATCAAACACATAAGAGGACAAGCCACTGAGATGGGAACTCAGAGGAAACACCAAATAAGTGATTCAGATCTCCAAAGACTGTGGATATTGAAAATACTAGACACAGAATATAAAACAACTATATTTGAAATATTTGATAAAATAAAAGACTTAAAAACATAATGAAGCCACAAATAGAGCTGATTGGAATGAAAGACCGTAATGGTCAAGATAAAAATAACAAATTAAACAGTAACATAGATAAAGCTGAAAAGAGAATTAAGAAACTAGAAGGTGCATATGAGGAAATTGCTCAGAATACTGAAAGAGAGACGGGAAGTGAAAGATATGCAAGATACTTGAAGAGGGGGGAGGGCAGAATGAGAAGGTCTAGCTGTGGATATCACCTTGGGAGGAATAGAGAATTTAGGAGAGGCAATACTTACAGATTAAGGCTACAGATTTCCAAGAACTGAAGAAAAATATAAATCCACAGATCTAGGAAGCATAACATATTCTAAGCAAAATAAATGGAAAGAAATCCAAAGCTCAATACATGTCAGTAAATCTGCACAAGGCCAAAGGCAACAGAAGTTGTTAAAAGCAGCTATACATAGAGGTTAAGTTACTTACAAAAGACTAATAGTTGGAATGACAACTGACCTTACAGGGAAATTATATCTTTATTTTTTATTTTATTTTATTTTTTGAGACAGAGCCTCAAGCTGTCACCCTGGATAGAGTGCCGTAGCATCACAGCTCACAGCAACCTCCAACTCCTGGGCTAAAGCGATTCTCCTGCCTCCGGTTCCCAAGTAGCTGGGACAACAGGCGCCCACCACAATGCCCCGCTATTTTTTGGTTGCAGCCATCATTGTTGTTCTGTGGGCCCGGGATGGATTCAAACCAGCCAGCTCAGATGTATGTGGCTGGCGCCTTAGCTGCTTGAGCCACAGGTGCTGAGCCATGAAATTATCTTTTACTTTTATTTATAAATATCAGTTGCCTATTTTTTGAGACTTTGGAAAAAAAATATAAGTTAACTGATGACTCCATACTGAACCTCAGAGTCAAAGCATTCTATAATAGACATACTCTTGGCTCAGCGCCTGTGGCTCAATGGACTAAGGTGCTCAGGTACACCTGAGCTGGCGGGTTCATATCCAGCCTAGGCCCGCCAAACAACAGTGACGGCTGCAACCAAAACATTGGCCGGGCATTGTGGGAGGCACCTGTAGTCCCAGCTACTTGGGAGGTAGAAGCAGGAGACTCACTTGAGCTCAGGAACTGGAAGTTGCTGTGAGCTGTGATGCCACAGCACTCTATCCAGGGTGACAGTTTGAGGCTCTGTCTCAAAAAAAAAAAATAGACATACTCTTATCTGACGATGTAATGTTATTTTCTTTGCATTATTATTATTATGATTGCTTAATACTTTGATGCAGCAATCATCTCATTTCTTTTCTGAATGTATTTATCTTCGTTCTTTATGAAGTTTTTGTTTCTAGTCTTTATCTTAAACATTGTTATTGTTATTAAATTTTAAGCCTTTTTAATTCTGTGAAGGCAAAAAGTGGAAACCTAATAAACACATGTATATGTAAAAAAAAGTTAAAAAATCAAAAAAATAAAATATATAAACATATATAAGGTACAGAAAAGTGGGAAACTAAAAAATGGAAAAGGGGCCAGGGGCAGTGTGGCTCATGCCTGTTATTGAGGCTAGCACTTTGGGAGCAGGAGGCAGGTGGATTGACTGAGCTCAGGTGCTCAAGACCAGCCTGACCAAGAGTGAGATCCCTTCTCTACTAAAAATAGAAAAACTAGCAGGTGGGTGTCATGGTGGGCACCTGTAGTGCCAGCTGCTTGGGAGGCTGAGGCAAGAGGATCGCCCGAACCAAGGAGTTTGAGGTTGCTGTGAGCTATGATGCCATGGCACTATACCCAGCAATAGAGTGAGACTTTGCCTCAAAAAAAAAAAAAAAAAAAAAGGAAAAAGATGGAGCACAGTAAACAGAAAGTAGGGAGAATGGGTGTATGATCACTGTTCATTTGATCTTAGCTAAAAGATGATTGTGCAATATCAAGCTCCCCTAGTTGGAATAAAAACTCAGTGGGGGAAGGGATCTGGCCCATCTTGCCCTTCATTGCTGTGACCTAGAACAAAGTAACTAACCTCTCTAGGGGGGGCGCCAGTGGCTCCGTCAGTAGGGCACTGGTCCCATACACCGAGGGTGGTAGGTTTGAACCTGGCGCTGGCCAAACTGCAACAAAAAAATAGCCAGGCATTGTGGCGGGCGCCTGTAGTCCCAGCTACTCGGGAGTCTGAGGCATGAGAATCGTCTAAGCCCAAGAGCTGGAGGTTGCTGTGAGCTGTGATACCACGGTACTCTACCAAGGGTGACAAAGTGAGACTCTGTCTCAAAAAAAAAACAACTCTCTGTGTCTCAGTTTCCCTATCTATAAAATGAAGATAATAAGAGTCTTACCAAACATACTCATCCAATCTTAAAGAAGGTAAGAAGGGAGACAAAGTCCATTCTAACACAGAAATCACAGAAATAAAGAAGGGCACATTAGAAAAGGAAAAGTTCAGGGCAGCGCCTCCAGCTCAGTGGGTAGGGTGCTGGCTCCATATAACGAGGGTGGGAGGTTCGAACCTGATCCAGGCCAAACTGTGACAACAACAACAAAAAATAGCTGAGCGTTGTCGCAGGCACCTGTAATCCCAAATACTTGGGAGGCTGAGACAAGAGAATCGCCTAAGCCCAGGAGTTGGAGGTTGCTGTGAGCTGTGACACCATAGCACTCTGCCGAGGGCGATAAAGTGAAACTCTGTCTCTAAAAAAAACAAAAAACAATGAAAAGTTCAAGTCATGGGTTGGGCATGGTTGCTCACACCTATAATCATAGCACTCTGGGAGGCAGAGGTGGGTGGATTGCTTGAGGAAGAGCAAGATCCTGTCTCTAAAAATAGCTGGGAGTTGGGTGGCACCTCTGGCTCAGTGAGTAGGGAGAGCCCCATATACCGAGGGTGGCAGGTTCAAACCCGGCCCCGGCCAAACTGCAACAAAAAAATAGCCGGGCATTGTGGCGGGTGCCTGTAGTCCCAGCTGCTTGGGAGGGTGAGGCAGAAGGATCACTTAAGCCCAAGAGTCTGAGGTTGCTGTGAGCTATGATGACCCCATGGTACTCTACTTAGGGTGACAAAGTGAGACTGTCTCTAAAAAATAAAAGTAAATAAAAAAAAAGAAAAGTTCATGTCACTAGAAACACAAGACAGTTGCAACTCTGTATACAGACAATGATCTGCCCTTCAAATAAAGTACTTATCATCTCACAGGAAGGAGTAAACGTATATAAAATGTTTGCCTGCATGTGTGACACCTGCTGATTGAGTGCCAGTCATTATTATTGGTGGTGTTATTTTAGTTATTTATTGTTTGTTTATTTTATTAGTATGGTTTACTACAGTTTCTCTAGCCATACAACAGAGATGCGAATGGATGGGCAAGTAACCTCACTGTGCAGATAAAAACACTGGGGTTCAGAGATGAATGGGGAATAGTCCAGGTCCCTGAGAATTTTTTTTTTTTTGTAGAGATAGAGTCTCACTTTATCGCTCTTGGTAGAGTGCGGTGGCATCACACAGCTCACACGCCTCCAGCTCCTGGGCTTAGGCGATTCTCTTGCCACAGCCTCCGGAGTAGCTGAGGTCCCTCAGCATTTTGACTTCCCACAGTTTATTTAATGCCATTTCCAGGTGATTTGTCACATGCCCCGGCTGCCACACCATCTCTGCTACCTGGTCAGCCTGGCTTCTTCCCTTTCACAATGATTTCCCTGAGTCCACCCGCCCTGCTCCATAACCCCATTTCGTGCCATGGAGCATGCAGACTTCAGGGCTGCACTGATGAGAAACAGGAGAGCCTTACCAGATTTTGGTGTCTTCCAGGCTAGAGGGTGAGGCAGAAGTAAATTGAATGATAGCACAGCTCCAGATAAATGAGTTATGAAGTGGAGGTTCATCTGCCAGGAAGAACAGCCAAATGGGGCACCTAGTTTTCCTTTGGGGAGATGGGAGGGCTTCCATAATAGGCAACATGGGAAATCCTACCTGAAAAGTTAGTTACCTGCAAATGCCAGTGTATGATTGGCTCATTCATCTATTCATTTCTTGAGCTCTCAAGAGTGTCAGGCATGGTTCAAGGAGGTGCTGAGTACAAAACAGGCAAAAAATTCCTGTGAGGACGCAGCAGAGTGGGGGTGGGGGGACCCGGAAGCAAAAGAATAAGATCATTCTGGAAGGGAGTAACTGCTGGGAAAGAAAACAGAATGACAAAGGAGTAAGTGTCCCCAGTTTTAAAACAAAATCTATAAAATCCAATCTAATTGAGGATGCCACTTTCTTCCTCTGGGCTGTGGGCACCTTGTCACCCTGTGGCAGAGGGGGCATGGAGAAGGAACTCCTTCCAGCAGCCCCGCTTGCCCAGTCGCCAACCTAGCTGTTTTTAAGCATCTCCTGTATGCTCCAGGCAACCTTCTGGGAATTAGACCACGCGGGGGTGGGGCTGGGATTAGGTTTCCATGTGTTCCTAGGCAGGTCGCTCCCCCTCAGGAACTTGGGTCTAATTCTCTAACTGGGGCTTCACGGTGGGTTATCTAGCAATCCCAGAGCTACCCTCACCGGCAAGCGTGAGCTGAAGGAAAGACCATTAAGTGCTGTCTTCCCAACAGCCTCCAAGGTGAGAAGGCATGAATGGAGGTATTTGCCCCCATTTCGCAGACTAGCAAGATAAAGCTCAGACGGAAGCCGGGGATCGCGCAAGTTGCGCGGCACTGACCTGTGTTTGGTGTCCAGCCTAGAGCACCCCCCCCAAAGTGGCCAGGAGGCTTCTGCCGCTTTAAGAACGTCTCACAAAACTGAGCAGGAAGGGGGCGGTGCTTGCGCCCGGGACGGACGTTTGCGTGAGCCAATGGGCGTGGCAGTCCCGGCAGCGGCGGCCAATGTGCACGGCGAAGGCGGGGCTGTGCGCCCGAACCTGGTTCCCGAGGCGAGGCGCCGCGGCTGGGGGCGGGGAGGGGGGGGCGCAGGACCCCAGGTTGGGGTCCCGGAGCCTGAGGCACGTGTCCTAGGGCGCCGTGGGGGCCGCGCTGGTTGAGGGCGATGCCCTGGCCTGGGTTGGTGCGGGAGCCGGCGCAGTGGCGGCTGCGGCCGATGGGCGGGGCGCGGGGCCGCGGAGGAGGCGAGCGGGGGGCTGGAAGGGTCTAGGGGTGCCCGAGGATGTTTGACTGGGCGGGGGTAGCTGGGGTTGGGGGTCACGGGGGCGGGAGAGATCTGGTGTGGGATTTCCCACAGAGACGTGCAGGGCCAGGGGCGCCCGAGAGGTGCGGGGGTCGGGGGCTCCAGACTGGTGGCGTCAGAGAAGTGTGGAGCGTTGGGGACCTGGGTGGGGGGTTGACCGACGGCTAGGCCCAGATGGGTGCCATCCGGAGGAAGTGGGATGGGGGGGTCTGGGATATAAGATTGTTTACGGGGCGACGGAATGGCTGCGGGGGGGTGGGGGTGGCCCAGGATGGGGGCGGTGGTGGTTGGGGTGGGGGGCGGGAAGGAGGCCGATTTGTGCGGGCGCGGGGGATTGTGGGGTGGGGGCTGGGAGGGTCTCAGAAAATGGGGCCTCTGAGCCCTGAATTACCAGGCAGGTGAAGGTTAGTGCTGGGATGCTGTGAGTTAGAGTGATGGCTCTACCTTCTCTGAGCTTGGGGAGAGGGGTTCCCTACGTGATGGTATAGACTGGTCTAGGGGCTCCCAACAGGCTTGGGGCAAGGAAGAGATAGAATTGATAAGATTTCGACCACTCCTGTGAAGGAGGCTGCTTTGACGGGTGGGAAGGAGATCTTGAGGGGAAGGGCTCCCAGGGAATGGTTTGAGCCAGGGTCCCTGATATTGAGGTCGGAGAGTGGTATTAGATTCAGTGTATGGAAGGTAAAAGGCTTTGGATTTTGGATGATTAGGGTTGGTGCTGTTGGGAGGGGGCTCCCATTCGGAGAAGGAGGAGCTATAAAATGGGATGCCCTGGTAAAGATTAAATTGCCCAAGTGGCCTAGTGGCTCTAAAAATGGCTTCCCCTGGGCCTCAGGGGCTGTTCCCTCCAAAAAATTCCTAGCACCCTGTCTTGTCAATCAGGTAAAGCCCCAGAGTCGGGAGTGTTAGGTTCAAATCCTACGTTTACCATTGTCTTACGACCTTGGGCAAATGGATTTGCCCCTCTGGCCTTAACTTCCTGTTTTGAAGGGGCATGTTCCCTACTTCCTGGGGTGTTTATAAGCATTAAATAATAATTAGCTCTAATAACAGGTAACACTATTTGAGCCTGATGCCCAGAGCTTAATGCGTGGGTTAATTTGCCCAACAAGCTGGGACTGTTGTTATATTTTGTACAGGAGAAAACCAAGGCCTGGAGCACCTGAGTCACAGCAAGTGATCTGCTGTGTGGGGAAGGGGTACAGAGGAGACTTGGAGTGGCTGGGTGGGATTCTTACTCCCATCCATCCCACTTCCCAGGGCCTATTCCCGTGCCCCCAGCAGCATGGCGTCCTGTGCGGAGCCCTCTGAACCCACTGCCCCACCACCTGCTGGGGTTCCACCGCTTGAAGACTTTGAGGTGCTGGATGGGGTTGAGGATGCAGAGGGCCAAGAGGAAGAAGAGGAGGAAGAAGAGGAAGAGGATGACCTGAGTGAGTTGCCACCTCTTGAGGACATGGGGCAGCCCCCACCAGAGAAACCCGAGCAGCAGCCTGGGGCCCTGGCCCGAGAGTTCCTAGCTGCCATGGAGCCCGAGCCTGCCCCAGCCCCGGCCCCGGAAGAGTGGCTGGACATCCTGGGTAAGGAGCAAGGGTGGATTGGGTTGACCCAGATGGTCCAGAGGTTCAGAAGTGACCTTGGCCCTCACCCTCTTGTACCCTGAGCCTCATTCCCCTTCTCTGCTGTGAGGGTTGGAAGTAACATGTGGTAACCACGGTGATCATCAGCGACAGCCAACTGCTTGAGACACTTGGTTGTTTACAAATCTTGTTCATTTTCACATGCACTCACAGTGTGCTATGTCCCTGTTTCTCAGAGCTGTTAACAGTGGCACAGAGAGGCTGAGTCACCTGCTCAGAGCCAAATAGCCAGCATGCCAGGCACCAGCAGCACCCAATTCCCCACTGTATTTTTTTTCAGCATTTGTCTGAAATGGGTTCATCTCTGGAAAGATGTGCCCTACAGTCACGTAGATCTATTTTGTTTAGCCCTCAGGCTGGTTCACAGTATTCATTAGTGTTATAAATGCTCGGAAAAGTTACACAAGAAAGAAACTAGGTGAACCCATCCATGTGGCTTCCCCTGTGTACCCCACACAACTTTCAAAACAAGAAAATATTAGTATTCTGTGGAAAACATGTTGCAACTAATAAGTGCTGATACCTAATATACAATAGAATGCTGGTGCCCACACACCTAATAATAACCATAATAATAATACATCATTACCATGATCAGTAGTAGTGATTATATTCTACTAATAGTATCAAAAGAATAGTGACACTGAAAAAAGAACCAGAAATGCTACTTCTTTTTTTTTTTTTTTTTTTGAGACAGAGCCTCAAGCTGTTACTAGAGCTTGGATAGAGTGCTATGGCATCACAGCTCACAGCAACCTCCAATTCCTGGGCTCAAGTGAGTCTCCTGCTTCCTCCCAAGTAGCTGGCACCCACCACAACGCCCGGCCATTTTTTGGTTGCAGCCGTTGTTTGGTGGGCCCGGGCTGGATTCGAACCTGCCAGCTCAGATGTACATGGCTGGTGCCTTAGCCGCTTGAACCACAGGCACCGAGCCCAGAAATGTTACTTCTAATATCACCCCCACTGCTAATAAAAATCTTACTGCTTCTGGCGGCACCCATAGTGGCAGGTTGGAGCCCAGCCTGGGCCTGCTAAACAACAATCACAACTATAGTTAAAAATTTGCCGCGCATTGTGGCAGGTGCCTATACTTGGGAGGGCGCCTGTACAGCTACTTGGAGGCTGAGGCAAGAGAATCGCTTGAGCCCAAGAGTTTGAGGTTGCTGTGAGCTGTGATGCCAAGGCACTCTACCAAGGGGTGACATAGTAACACTTTATCTCAAAAAAAAAACCAAAAAAAAACCCCCTTACTTCTTCAATGGCCTGGCACAGTGGCTCACGCCTGTAATCCTACCATTCCGGGAGAGGGAGGCCGAGGTGGGTGGATCACTTGAGCTCTGGAATTCAAGACCAGCCTGAGCAAGAGTAAGACCCCATCTCTACTAAAAATAAAAAAACTAGCCAGTGTCGTGGCAGGTTTCATGTAGTCCCAGCTACTAGGGAGGCTGAGGCAAGAGGATTGTTTTAGCCTAAGAGTTTGAGGTTGCTGTGACCTATGATAATGCCAGGGTCTTCTACTCAGGGTGACAGAGTAAGACTTTGTCTCAAAACCCCTAGTCTTACTGTTTCTGTGGCTGGGCAAGGTGAGTCACGCCTGTAATCCTAGCAGTCATAGGAAGCTGAGGCAGGAGTATCCTTTGAGCTCAGGAGTTCAAGACCAGTTTGAGCAAGAATGAGACTGCTTATTTACTAAAAATAGAAAAATCAGCTGTGGGTGGTGGTGGGCACCTGTAGTCCCAGCTGCTTAGGAGGCTAAGGCAGGAGGATCACTTAAACCCAGGAATTCGAGGTTGCTATGAGCTGGGCTGACTGGCCTAGGGCAACAGAGTGAGACTCAAAAACACAAACACAGGGCGGTGCCTGTGGCTAAAAGGAGTAGGGTGCCGGCCCCATATGCCGGAGGTGGCAGGATCAAACCCAGCCCCGGCCAAAAACTAAAAAAAAAAAGCTTTTTACCTCTAAAAATAGTATCAGGTAATCCTTCCTGAACACTGTTTCTGTGCTTGGCCTGTGCATCATCTTAGTTTATCCTTACGAAAACTCTGTGATATGGTTTCTCTCATAGCCCCATTTTATAGATGGGGAAACTAAGGCTCAAACAGGGGAGAAGGCACTTGCCTGAGGTCATACAGCCTCTCTAGCTATATTAGAGTTTGGGAAGATGTTCTTTCTTACCGATGCTAAGAGTGAGAGCTGTCCTGCTACCTTCTGAGCATAAAGTTGGTACTATGTTTTTATGTCTATGTGTGTCTCTCCCGCTCTCCATCTATACATATATATATATATATATGTATATATATATACATAATTTTTATTTAATATTTATTTTTTTGGGACAGAGTTTCACTCTGTCACCATGAGTAGGGGCCATGTTATTGTTACAGTTTACAGCAACCTCAAACTCTTGGGCTCAAGCTATCCTCTTGCCTCAGCCTCCCAAGTAGCTGGGACTATGGGTGCCCACCACAACACCTGGCTAATTTTTCTCTTTTTTTAGAGACAGGGTCTCACTGTGTTGCCTAACTAGTCTTGAACTCCTGCCCTCAAGTGATGCCCCCACCTTGGTTTCCCAGAGTGCTGGGATTCTTTTCTTTT